>JAOBRD020921759.1:0-12449 GCA_027575215.2 Hydrozoanthus sils | reverse complement strand
ACTTGTTATAATGAAAACTGATGGTGAGATTGAACGAACCGGGTTTAAAGTGTTTTATTTCTCTAAGCCAGGTAAAGATGACTTTAGTAGTACGTTGGTTTTGTGTAGAGAATGTTGTTTTACACACAAATTTACGGAAAGCGCTTTTTCCCCCTTTTTTTGCTTTGACAGATTACTTCGAGAACAACCTTGCATGCAAGTTACTACAAGGTACTAAGTTATACAACTAAGACGCAGTTCCAATGGATGTCTAGCAAAGGCCACGAATAAACAAGCCTATAGCTTTGTTAACTCCATTGTTTTAACTAATATATACAGAGCCAATTTCTTTAACACTTAGCCGATGTGGTCCGAGGTGATTTGGGAAAAACACGTTGAGAATAATTTAGATTTGAGAGAATGTTGTTAGTTCAGTTATAGACTTAAAAAGACGTTTAACTTGGTCAACTACTTAATCAAACGTAGCTTACCCTTTATTTTGTTTTTTTGGTTGATTGAAAGTCTAGGTTGACTCATACAGTAGCCCAAAAATATATCTATTCTATCCAAACATTTAAACTGTTATAAAATGGTTTTCATGAAAACCTGTTTTGGTCTCTGATCATCTATACCATATATTTTATTTTAGAGTGTCCCATTGGATGCACGTGTACCCATCTGGAACCCAATGGAATAAGCAGGGCTGCGGCGCTGATCGTAAAAGGAAAGGATCTCACTGAAGTGCCCACGAATATTCCTCCGAAAACAACTGCAATGTAATGAAGTTAAAAATTTTGTAAATATGTTCTTGATCGAGTGCCAGGCTCGCACAGTAAGCCTTATGGACCCGAGATTTTTCCTCTTTTATTGTTCGAGAAGAACGAGAAAAAAAACGAGGAAGCGTAACTTGTGATACAAACTCAACAACAAGGTTACAAAATACGATATTAATTATATAGCTTCAAGGGAGAAAAAGTACACTGACTGTCACCGTAGTCTGTAGCTTAAGTTGTGGACCTCCACTTATCACAGCCCGAGAAGCTATTCAATCGTACAAGAATTTACCAAAATATATGGTTTTGGTAAGACATTGGTTCCGAAGTATAAACTATTTCAGTTTTAAGATTATTTTAAGTGGCACAATAAACTGATAGCACAGCCATGCATTGCAATTCCTTTTCGAGTTCAAGCTAAATTGTTACCATAAAAACCAGTTGCCAAAGTTTCTAGCTTAACACCGAAAGCTTATGCTTTGGTAAATTTTTTAACATCTTTACAAGAGATTGTTTCAGCATTTGTGAAATTAAGTGCCTGGTTGTTAACATTTGAATATAAAAATTATGATGGTAAGATCTTTGCATGTATCTAAAAAGAATTAATTTTGTTGTTAAAAATTGCAGTTTTTTTACATAGAGTGATTAACGTGCTAAAGTAAAAATTAATAGTTCAAAAAATTTGAAACGTTATTTCTAAGTGTTACAAAGTTACAAAATATACTTGTACTAACAAAACAATTATCTTTTAGAATGTTTGCCAAGGGTCGCATCAAGCACTTGTTCCAAGCTGCATTTAATGCAGTCAAAAATCTTCTGTACATGTAGGTCACAATGTCTTTCAAATGCTGAACTGGGTTACAAGGACTCGTAGTCACCTTTTTCTAACACTAAAAAAATAAAACAATGCAAGACAAGTAAAAAAAGCAAAGAACTGAATAAGGGGAAAACCGATGTTCAGCTTACAAGCAGTTAGCGATTTTAAACTATATAAGCGAAATAATTTTAAAGTAATCAAGTGTAAATAAGTAAACAGGTTTTAATTTAACCCTTTAAGCCCCAAGCACGACAAATAATGTGTTTGTGAATTCTCCCAACTGATTCCAATACTTTCCATATATATAGTTTAGGAAAATTTGACATTTCATCTTCCGAAGAATATCTGACTTGATCAACTCCTAAATTCTCATTACTGGTTGTATTACTCTGTTTGAGTTATGTAAGGAGAAGTGAGACGTTGATAAACTGGCCTTGGGCTGAAAGGGTTAAAAGTGCCTATGACATGAAATATTTTGTTACGTTGGTGGATAGACATTTCTAAATGAGGAAAAACGGTGAAAACATTTTGCCAAAATATTTCATGATTCTCGAGATATTAAAATTATAATTATTTAATATTAATATTTTCAACTGATGACGTCAGTTCTTGGACAGGCAAGCTCTCAATTGTTTAAAACCTGCTGCCAATCCATAATCAACCTTTGGATGAACTTAAAGCCAAACCTGGGCTGATGATGTTTCTCGAAATATTCTTCAGAATAGTAACTACTTTCGTTCGAAGGTGAAGGATTGGCAGCAGATTTAAAAAAGATTGAAAATTTTCCAGTTCAACAAATGACGCCATCGGTTGAAAACAATAATATTAATATCTCAAGAACCATAACAAATTTTGACAAAATATTTTCACCTGTTCCGCATTTAGAGAGGTCTATCCACTGACGTAAGAAAATATTTCATAACATGCATGACACTGTAACTAACTTTATGAAACAATGTCAATCGGCACGATATGGAGGCGCTAGAAAGCTTAGAATAAGGTAATTACATTGGGCCGAGTAACATTAAGGATTAAATTCACGATTAATTTCAACTTAGAAAAATTTGAAAACACAAGTGAAATTAATTCTAAATTTTACGAGGAACCAGGCGATTATATGTTTTTGACATCGAGGGCAAAATTCTTCGATCTCCGCGGTATACCACGAGGAAGCGTTTCATAACTTAACTCATTTATCCCAAGTTTCTTCGAAAATTGCTGGAGATGCAATAAAATCTTTGCAATCTCTGAAAGCATTCGGCAGAGGTTTGAAATCGTTTCTAAGGCATTTTTATGATCTTTCAAAAAATACGGAAAATCTTCGGAGGTAATCGGAAACAGTCGGAGATTTCGAAAATCTTCGGAAAATGTTTCTAAGGCATTTTTGAGAGTTTTGCAATTTGCGGAAAATCTTCGGAAATTTTTTAATGTACACCAGCAACCAATCAGCGCTAAGTAATTTTGCCATGAATTAGAAAAAAATTCCCCCGGTTGTTATACAATCAGCTCGAAGTAATTTTGCCCTCTATATGAAACAGGCCAAAGATCATAGCGTTACTAAGAAAACTTAGCTCAAGTAAGATAATATAAGTCTAGAACTTAGTTTGTTAATCTTATTTTCAATCCTAAACTTGTAGACAACTTCTCATCTTCTAATCAATAACTTTTTCAAATCTTACAGAGACTTAAGCAACAATATCATCCACCGTATAGAGAAAGACACGTTTACGTGTCTTTCAGCTGTGAGAACTTTGTAAGTAACTTCAATTTCCTAAAATAAAATTTTGATTTATGATCTTCTTAAACTGAAGTAGCTGAAACTAAACACGAGAAGGACCAACTATGATATATTTCTCTATCTAAAAATTTAGATCTTTGTCTTGGTTGAAACCAAAAAGATTTGTACCTACCCTGCATGCATGGTTAATGTCTGTTGTCATGCTTAGCACCGAGATTATTGAAACGACTGCTAAGCTGGTGGACCGAAGTCACAATGATTGTTTTCAATTGTATTCTTCAGGCGTCTCAACTCAAATTTCATCAAGAACATAAAACCAAACATGTTCAGAAGCCTTCGTAGTTTAACTACTTTGTGAGTATTAAAATCCATTGCAATCGATCATTCCGAGAAAGATGGCAGCTGTACTTTTTAACTACAATGCATTGCAAACCTTACATCGCTAAAAGAAAAAATTGAAGAGATGCCAACTCTTCCGCATTTTGTGGGAGACTTTTCGCTTGATCGCCCACTCTCCCGCATTTTACAGAAATCTCCCACATTTTAAAAGAAAATTTATAACTAGATAAATAAAAGTATAGAACAAGAACAATATGCTGTGCGTTTGTTCCTAACTCATGAAAAACAATGCAACATAATTTAATATAAGAAGTGCAGTGTTTTGATTTTTTACTCTCGTGCATGTATTTAACTTTCATTCAGCCTCGTGTTTTTAGAGAAATGAATACTACGTGATATGGGTTGAAAAGGATTATCCAAACAGTTACGTGTTTAAATAAGCCACACAGGAGATATGATGTGAGGCAATGTGAGCACTTAAACAATCGCGGACACAAAAAGCTTCTAACCCCAAAAATTCTCCCGCATTTTAAAGTTTGAAAGTTGGTATCTCTGCAATTGGTCAAACTCTTTCTTATACTATGTAAAGCTTAAGGCCAAAAAATTTTCACTATGAGTTTTTATGCATGGACAATTTTAAACGTTTATGTGCTAGGAATTGTGGGTACAGAATGTAAATGTGTTAGGAATTATGGGTACAGAATGTAAATATGCCAGGAATTGTGGGTACCGAATGTAAAGGTGTTAGGAATTATGGGGCAGAATGTAAATGTGCTAGGAATTATGGGTACAGAGTGTAAATGTGCTAGGAATTATGGGTACAGAATGTAAATGTGTTAGGAATTATGGGTACAGAATGTACAGGTTGCCATTTTTGCCTACTCTTGGATTTGTGTTGGCTCAATAAACTCATTGCATTTCTACTATGCTCATCTAAACTAAAAACTGAAAGCTAAATCGAAAAAAAAGATAGCTTTTGCTTTCAAAAGCAGAAAAGAAATAATTAGACAGAACTTAATAATTTTTTGTATACTCGTTGACAGTTATATTAAATGTTGTTATTAGTGTATATATATTATTATAAATATATTTACATTAGAGTGAAGCGAGTTACAGAGGTCTTACAGTATACCGCAAGCATTTAGTACAATTGTGGATAAAAATTGTTTGTAATCTTATGCCTGTGAGTGGTTATAACATAGTCTCTTGAAAACTTGTCTCTCTTAGAGACCTAGCACGAAACCTACAGCGAACAGTTCAAAACGAGGCTTTTACGGGGTTGCAGAACTTAAAAGTTTTGTAAGTACAAAAACACAAGTCATTAGGTGGCAATGTTGGATTTTGGCATTGTATAAACAAAAAAATAATAATAAAATAATAACAATAATAATAATAATAAGGTATATATCTAGAGCTAGACACCGACCCTGAGGGGGATAATTGTTTTAGTATAATTTTAGTATAGTATACAACAAGACAGGGATAAAATTCACTTCATTTTTCAAAGAAAGGACAAAATTTAAGGGTTTTTTTTCTATTTCTAACACGCGCACTTTGTTTCCATTTGCGTTTTTTTTTACATTCTTCAGGATTTTTTGAAGAACATAAATGTCGTGGATTTTAAGCAGATTTTGCGGAAAGAAAACTTTTGTCCTAACCATTAAAACCAAAAAACTAAATCATGTTTGTCCTCTTCTTGTTGTCTGTAATTGTTCCTCGTTTAAAGCAATCATTTCCTTGTTTATAACTAACGGGTAACGCGACGCCATTTTGACTACCGCCTCAAAAGTAACTAATAGTTAACAACTATCCCCAGAAGGGGAGGTGAATAGCGGTGGATATATACCGAGACCCGAATGAATTTTAGTATTTACCAGAAGATAGGGATAAAGTGCACTTCATTTTTCAAAGAAAGGACAAAATTTAAGTTTTTTTCTATTTCTAGCACGCGCGCTTTTTGTGTACATTTGACTTTCGTTTACATTCTTCAGAGGTTTTTGAAGAACATAAATGTCGTTGATTTTAAGGAGATTTTGAACGAAAACATTTTGTCCTAACCACTAAAACCAAAAACCAGATAATGTTGTCATCTTCGTGTTTTCTGGAATGGTTCTTCGTTTGAAGTAATCATTTCCTCGTCTATAAAGCCAACGGGTAACGCGACGCCATTTTGACTATCGCCTCAAAATCAACTAATAGTCATGGATATTGCCAGATACAGGAGCCAATCGAAGCGCGCGAAAACGGATTTTGGTTGCTTTGGTAAATACTAATTGTAATTATTTAAGATACACATGCATACATGATAAACATAAAGAATTTTTTGCATAAGATATATAATTATATACACACATATATCTATAAACATAAAGAATTTTATGTAACAAAAACAGGGAAAATTATGTTTTTTAATGTTCCTTAATATTTGAATCATATGTTTTGTCAAAACTACTTTAAAGTACGAATATCACGAGGCAGTTTTTCTTCTATGTTTACACTACAAAAAAGTTATTGGTTCGTAAAAACCAGTATGTATCTTACTGACAGGCAAAATTGAATTGAGCTCTTTGTTTATAAAAACAAAAATCAACCTGTCTCGAGGCAAGTAAACCAATTTTTGTTTGTTGAAAAAAAGGTCTACGACAATGCGTAACAATGAAAATGGTGTATTTGCGCATATTTTCGAGAATTGTATTGAAATTCAATACATATACATGATATTCATTTGTCCATACTAAATTTAATTTTGTAGATTAAATATTTTTAAACTAGTTCTTGATACTCACAAAAATTTCAAGACATGGTATCCGTTATTGATCATCGTCTGGAATTGTTTGGAATGAAAATCGATAGAAATAAGAAAATAATTTTCGTTCTTTTGTTTCACACAGGAGCATGCGTTCTAACATCATAAAGGTTTTAGAAGTGGAAGTCTTCAAAGAAGTCAACAAATTAACACACTTGTGAGTATCACGAAGCTAACAATCGCGTTCTATATTGAACATTTTTAACTTACTTATGTGTCATCTTGAGAAACTATAAGCAGCTTGCAGGGGGGTTTTTCCGGCCCCCTCCAACCTCCCCTTCCCTCTCCCCATCCTCCTCCCTGCCGATTTCCAAGACATGACGAGACAAAAACGAACTATCGTGTCCCTTTGGTGGACACTTGTTTCACATTCTATTGCCTGAGAATATCTTAAACACCTGCCGTTAGTAACAGAAGTTCACATTTATTTAGGTTTTAGCTATACTTCATTGTTCGTACTGATTAATCTTTTCTTCAGCCAATGTTTTGATGTCTTTGCAGGTACTTACAGAATAATTTAATTGAAAAACTGGTTGATGGTTTGTTCAAGCCTTTGAAGCTCCTTCAAGAGCTGTAAGTTTCCTGTACTAGTCTGAACTAACTTAGAAGGAAAAATAGCTGAGCTTAATCTATTCTCGCTAGGTAGACGTTCTAACTTTAACATGACTACAGTTGTTTTTTACAGTGATTTCGAGAAACCTAATCAGCCGTTAACGTATACGTGCTATACTGAACTAGCAGTCGGTGGCTCATTTACTGAGTGCTCATAATCAGCTGGCTTATTATTTATTAATTGATTGATCGATCGACTGATTGATTGATTGAATGAGTATTTGTTCGATTGATTAACTGCTTGCTTGATTGATTGTTTGATTGACTGAGCACGAGCGACTATCTAGCTGACTAACTGACTGACTAATAGTAAAAGTAGTAAGGTTATATCTTTTTTACCGCCCCATACTCTCTATTTACAAGGTATTGGTTAATAGCAGGTAAATGATAAGACTGGCTGGCTGACTGATTGACTGGCTGGCAGGCTGTCTGGCTAACTGACTGACTGACTGGCTGGCTGGCTGACTGACTAACTGACTGACTGACTGACTGACTGACTGACTGACTGGCTGACTGACTGACTGACTGACTAACTGACTAACTGACTAACTGACTGACTGACTGACTGACTGACTGACTGGCTGACTTACTGACTAACTGACTGACTGACTGACTGACTGAATAACTGACTGACTGACTTACTGACTAACTGACTGACTGACTAACTGACTGACTGACTGACTGATGACTGACTTACTGACTTACTGACTAACTGACTGACTGACTGACTGACTACCTGACTGACTGACTGGCTAGCTGGCTGGCTGACTGACTGACTGACTGGTTGGCTAGCTGGCTGGCTGACTGGCTGACTGGCTGACTGACTGACTGACTGACTGGCTATTTGGCTGGCTGACTGACTGACTGACTGACTAACTGGCTGATTGAATTACTGACTGACTGACTGACTTACTGACTGGTTGGCTGACTGACTGACTGACTGATTGACTGACTGACTGACTGACTGACTTAATGACGGACTGATTGGCTGGCTGGCTCACTGACTGACTGATTTGCTGGCTAGCTGGCTGGCTGACTGGCTGACTGGATGACTGATTCGCTGGCTGGCTGGCTGGCTGACTGGCTGACATAACTGACTGACTGACTGACTGGCTAGCTGGCTAGCTGGCTGGCTGACTGACTCACTGACTGACTGACTGACTGGCTGACTGGCTGACTGGCTGACTGACTGACTGACTGACTGGCTAGCTGGCTAGCTGGCTAGCTGACTGACTGACTGACTGACTGGCTAGCTGGCTGGCTGACTGACTGACTGACTGACTGACTGACTGACTGGCTAGCTGGCTGGCTGGCTGGCTGACTGGCTGACTGACTGACTGACTGGCTGACTGACTGACTGACTGACTGACTGGCTATTTGGCTGGCTGACTGACTGACTGACTGACTAGCTGGCTGGCTGACTGGCTGACTGACTGACTTACTGACTGGCTATTTGGCTGGCTGACTGACTGACTGACTAACTGGCTGGCTTGCTGGCAGGCTGGTTGGTTGCCTAGCTAACTCGCTGGCTACCTGATTGACCAATTAAATGATGGATTAATTTATTATTACAGAGATATATTAATTTTTGGCTGTCAAAGGTTGATTATCTGCTTTCAATTATGATTCATCAGACATGCAATTGATTGATTGATTGATTCATCCATTCATTCAGTCATTCATTCATTCAGTTGCTATCATCTAAGACTTCTTGTATTTCTTTTATCAGTAGTTAAAACATTAGGCAATTTTAGACTGCTGAAATTATATAAGTTATTTTATACTTTCGGGTAAATTGAAATTCTATCCAGAAGTTTAATCTCCCTTTAATTGTGAGTGAAAAAAAAATTTACTGTAGTCATTCCAGTCGTAACATTAATTGTTATTGACTATCAATTAACAATAAAATTAACATTGCTTTGTATTCAAGCTACCTCCAAGGCAACAGAATCAAGGAACTTTCGCCGACGGCGTTCCGCAGCTTGAGCAACTTGAGAGTTTTGTAAGTTTGATTTTCTTTTTTTTTTCGATGATGTAATTTTCCAAAGGAATTGTTGTATTTGTGCCCGAATGCAATAGCAGAGAAGGAATAAAGACTGAAGATGACAGATATACCGAAGATATATCTCTGTAATAATCAGTTGGTCGACAATAAATCGGGTTTTGTTTCAGTTTTAAACTAGTTCCAACTACTGCCTTATCATAACTCTTGACGCTAAGCGACCTCTAAATATATCAATGGAGTAAATCTCAATACTTCAGCTAAAAGTACGTATCCTTTTTAACAAAAATAACATAATTCTGATTTGTTTTTTCAACAAGTCTTCAGTATACTGGTAAAAAGATATAACAAGTCTCATGCTGACAGTAACACAAACAAGAAATTATAACTTTTTACTTGTATAAAGAATGAAAACATTTTTGCAATGAACATCTTTTTTTATTGATAAACAAAGTTTTCAAGGTGACGGACGGTTAACGTTATGTAATTTAAAAATTATAAGTTGACATGCTCTAGTAGATAAATAAAAAGACTAATGATTCGCTTTTGTTTCTTTGCAGAAATGTACTTTATAATAAATTAACACCAGTCCAAGTAAAAACAATGCAGAAAAAGCATTTTTCGTCATCAAATATAGACACATTGTATTTTTATTCAGTTAATCAGTTTTATCCCAAACCAAAGGTCTTAGATATATATTTTTTAGATTTTTATTAACAAAGTGTAAATAGTCTTTATGGATGCATTTTAATGGTTGTAATCTTTTTTTAAGAATGTGTTTAAATAAAGTATGTTTTGTTTTTTCATCATCAACAATACTCAATTTAGAGATGGCTTATAAAGATTTCTTTTCTCGGGTTCTGATGTAAATTGTAATTTGAATGGTAGCTCAGGTAGGACTTTCAAATCTAAACCACTACCTGAAAATCAGTCGTTAATTTTGTTTTTCAGTTTCTGAGTTGATCTAACGATGGATTTTCTTTTTCTTTATTTTAAACTGTTTTTACTCTTAGCTCTGTTCATTTTCTTTAAGTCTTATCGGCTACGGCTGAAAAAGCACGTACTCACAGGTCAAAATTTAAAAATGCTTCCGAAAATTCACGTCGGCATTAAAGAAAGCTCATCGACTTTTTAAAAGCTTTACCTATGCCCAATACTTCAAAGTTTAATTAGAATGCCTTGGAAGGTATGTATAAAGTTTTACCAACATCCAACGGAAATGCTTATTTTGAAGGCTAGATTTGCATCGAGAAGAGCATTTATAAATGTTATATTACAAATCGCAAGAAAGCATTTTTGGAAAGTGCGAGAGGTATCAAACAACGCGTTAACCCTTATGATTATGATGGGTGCGGTTTCAAACGAGTTGAAAGTAGATAAAGATTTGTCGAGTACAGCATTGTTTTTATCACCTGAAGCAAGCAGTTACATAAAGTTTCTACAACTACTACAGTCGAACCTCTTTAAGACACACTTTCGGGACAGGCCACAACTGTTCGTCTTATAGAGGTGTCCGTTTTATAGAGGTGTCTGTCTTTTAGAGGTGTCCATCTTATAGAGGTGTCTGTCTTATATAAGTGTCCATCTTATAGAGGTGTCCGTCTTATAGAGGTGTTCGTCTTATAGAAGAATCCGTCTTATAGAGGTGTCCATCTTATAGAGGTGTCCATCTTATAGAAGTATGCCGCTTATAGAGGTGTTCGTCTTATAGAGGTGTCCATCCTATAGAGGTGTCCATCTTATAGAGGTGTCCATCTTATAGAAGAATCCGTCTTATAGAGGTGTCCGTTTTATAGAGGTGTCCATCTTATAGATGTGTCCATCTCATAGAGGTGTCCACCTTATAGAGGTGTTCGTCTTACAGAATTGTCCGTCTTACAAAGGTGTCCATCTTATAGAGGTGTGTCTTATATAGGTGTCCAACTTATAGAGACATAGAATATCGTAAATGACTGCATGAAAAAACAGCAGGAACAAAGATTTGGTGTCCGTTTTATAGAGGTGTCACTGTGGTATATTTAATAGAAAAGAATTTTTTTGAAAATATTGTATTGTTTTGTGACTGTTTCTTTTCCTTCTTCAGACACTTAGATAATTTCATGCACTGCTGCTTTGCCAAAAAATCATTGGACCAATCATTGATCTGCAAATCTCCCGGAAATGCCTTCTCTTCTTGTGACGACCTAATGAAGAACGAGGTACTCCGCGTTTTCCTTTGGATTCTTGGAATAATCGCTCTTCTTGGAAACCTCATAGTCCTTGTATGGAGGATTGTCTTTAAAGAACGAAAAGTGCAGGCATTTCTTCTCTCGAACCTGGCAGCAGCTGACTTGTTAATGGGTTTATACATGTTGATCATTGCTATTCAGGATATAAAATGGCAAGGAGAGTACTTCAAACACGACCTTGATTGGAGATCAGGAGTGGGATGTCAAGTTGCTGGAGCTATTTCAATGCTCTCCAGTGAAGTATCAGTAATGATTATGACCATGATAACACTTGACAGACTTATATGCATCGTGTTTGTTTTCAGATTCCAGCCTATTTCGCTCAAGAAGATCTATATTGTCTGTGTGCTCATTTGGGTGTTCGGCCTTGCAATGGCGGCTATCCCAATTACTGGAATTCGTTATTTTCACGACACGAACTATGACATCGGCTTCTACGGTCGTTCTGCTGTATGTCTTCCGCTTCAACTATCAGAAGAAAAACCCACTGGATACGAATACTCCGTTGCCATCTACATTGTTCTCAACTTCATTTCCTTCATGTTCATTTTTGGGGCATATATTGCTATTTTCGTGAAAGTGAGAAAATCTGCGAAAGCCTCCAGATCAAAGAAAATGAAGAGAGAGAAGTCTATGGCACAGAAAGTGGTCTTCATTATTTTAACTGATTTCTGTTGCTGGATGCCAGTCATAATAATTGGTGTGTTATCGATGACAGGAAACTTTTACGACCCCGAGAAGCAAGTGTACGTGTGGATTGCGGTGTTTGTCCTTCCATTAAATTCTGCAATCAACCCAATACTTTACACGCTCTCCACAACGCAGGTCAAAGCGATTGTAACTCAGAAACTTCTTTCATCAACCAACAGGCGCACAGGTAGTCCTTAATACAACAATAAATATATTTGTTTTACTGCAACCAGAGTTTGTTTTAATGCTGTACACACAATCTACCTTGTAGGGGTGAATCATTTTTTCTTTTGATGATTTTTTGTTGTAGCAGTATTAGTTATTGTAGAAGCAGTAGTATTTACATAACAATAATATTAGTAGTAGTAGCAGCAATAGTAGTAGAAGCTAGTAGTAGTAGTAGCAGTAGTAGTAGTAGTAGTAGTAGTAGTAGTAGTAGTAGTAGTAGTAGTAGTAGTAGTAGTA
>JAOBRD020921650.1:0-12449 GCA_027575215.2 Hydrozoanthus sils | reverse complement strand
TGACGAAATCTTATAACAATAACAATGAACAACAGGAAATTCATTTTTACTGACCCATTGTATTGCACTAGATGTCGCCATTTATGAAAAGGGTCTTTGTTTTGGTGAAGACGAACAGAATAACAATAACAACAAGTTATGTGACCTGTTCCCGTGTGAGTTGTAGCTCGGAGCTCCTGACCGGTAATCAGAGGGGCATGGGTTCGAATCTCGTTTAGGAATCAAAAGTGTTTTCTTCTGAGAAAAAAAGAAGCTTGTGACAATAAGAACGCTTTCACAATAATAACGGTTCTTGCACGCAAGGATGCGTTCGCATTCAATGAAATACTGTGCCTACTTATTATTACATTTATGTTAAGGCAGTCGTTAAAGCAAGGAACACTATCACAAGGGAATTTCCAAGACAAGTGGGTCCTCGTTCAAGCAAGTGCCGAATGAGAAACAATTTCCACCCCCTCCAAGTACCACAATGCTTTGCTGTCCCACCAGCACACTGCAGTGGTTGTGAAGCAGAATCGGTGAAGACGACTTGCAAGAAACCTGAAGATCAAAGTGAACCTGAGCATGAGAAACACACTAATAATAACTACTACAATTAATAATAATAACTACACTAGGGGTAAAGCTCAACATACGATGACGTATCAATTCTTTTTTTATTGTAATTTAATAATAAATTAACAATTAAAGCAAATGAGGTTATTCATCGTGGAAGATGAATAATACAACGGTGTTTATTCCATTGTCTCTCGAAACACAGCAGCAGAAGGCTTTAGCGGACTAACAAATCACAGTAAAAAGAGCTCCTACAAGATCTGCCGAGGAGTAAAAAATAAACCGTCACCCAGTCTACACCATCGCCTGACGAAGACTAGCAGCATTAGTAAAAACGTCGCGTTCATGAACGAAATCTTGAAACAATCGAACTAGTTTTTAATAACTTACGTCAGAAAAATATTATCAGAAATTAAAAAAACGTTGATAAAGGATGAATAATAGGAACCTAGCAATCTTTCAAATCCACTCATTAATGTTTCGATTCGAACATCCCATCGCGTGCTTATGCTCGCGCACTTAGTTCCGATTCAGTTCGTACAAGCCTGTATGATGGCAGTCAAACTCGGTCCCAGGCTCCCTCTCTCCCTGCCCTCTAAGGGGAGAGATGTGGCCTGGGAACAAGGTTGTCGAAAGCTTATTTTACAAATTATTTTAATTAGTCGAACTTTAGAATTCAGTGTTGACAAAAAGTAGTTTATATAACCTTAGTTTATTTTACAGCTACAAAAACGTTTTTTGAAGTATTCAATGATGTTTAAATAACGACTGAATACAACAAGTTTATTTTCGAGTGCCAAATGTAAAAGTTTCACACTCGAGAGTCAGAAATTAAGAGAACCGCCATCCTTGTTGTGTAATTTTCGTACTCAGGTAAAGATTTCCCCGTGCGTCTCTCTGATGCCAGGTTGGTTTAGGACTTTTATGTGTCGACCGGTCGACCGGTTTTCAATGTAATGTCCTCGGAAATTTCTTTAGGTAGACCTTCCGCTGACTTCGGACACGTCGAAGACAGTTTTCGAACGCATACGAAGATTAGTTAGTCACATGTCTTGATTATCAGTTACGAGTGGCCATTTTAGGTTGTGGGATCAGTTTTTCGTGGCCGGTTTTAAACTCTTAACCTCAATCACTTTTTGTTTGACAAAAGTTTGCTCTATCCGTATAACAAAAAGAATAATACCTAAAGACATGATCATATATGCACTCGTCAGTAAAATCGTGCGTACGAAAATAATACATGCATGTTTACACCATCGTAAAGAAACCCTCTATGTATTGTTTTTTTGGCGAATTCAGTGACACTTACCGGTAAAATGAACGATCGCCAGTTCAGTGTTTCGAGATCGAGTAAAACAAGACTTGGGGGACCTGGGTGAAACGGTGTCACGCCACCAAGTAACGCGAGGGTGTCACCCATGACATGTGCAGTGTGAGAATACCTGTTGATAATTGGTCAGAAAACTGATCATGGAAATATCGATAATAATTACGGAGATTATTACCAGTGTTGTGGCAAATCAAGCAAATCTTAACTGCTTCGGTAACACAAAAAAGCGAACAAGTTTTTTATGTGCCGCATTTTTTCACTTCTTTTTTTTTAGTTACTTAAGTTGCCTATGTGCGTTTTTCCGAAAAAAAGGCAAGTAAGCTTTAATGATAAATTTACTATACTCTAAAGCCTCTTTCAAAACAGGCTGAAAAACCTGGTTAGGAACAAATGCATGTAAGTATAGGAGATTATGCGACTTTGAGTTCTATTCAGAATTTATTTGCACGAGTTAGTTTATTCAGAAAGTACCAAACTTGCATGAACCCGTACAGCGAATGCAATTCGAGGTTTCTGAAAACCCCACGAGTGCAAATAAATTCCAAGTTGAACGAGAAAAGTCGTATAATTTCCTTTTAATAATACACGCACTAGTTTGGCTTTTTTGCACTTTGTTAAGAAAAAATTGCACTTCTTTCAATCAATCAAAATCGAGAATTTTTTTATGTTTTATTAGTTAGGTTAGAAGGACCTCATTAGTAAAGAAATTCTACCATGCACAATCTTGTGTCAAAGTCATTCATCAAGTATCAAGCATCACTAAGCGCGGTGAGTGACTGACATAAAGTATCAAGCAGAGTACTGTGGATTTTGTTTACTTAAAAGGACTTAATGCCCTCATTTACGTACACTCGTTCCCAGTCCTAACCGGGTTTGACTGCCGTTTTTCAAATAAGTCTACTTCTCATCCGTCCCGGCTTTTGGTTCTTTGTTTAGGCTTGAAACAAGCAACACATTCTAGGGGAAAGGAATGACGTAGAGCGATTCCTATGACGTCACACTCCAACCGTTGTTACTGACCTGGGTTCTAACGCTGGCTCAATGTTGAGTGTCTGTAACTGCATCGGACTAACCTAAAGAAACATAAGAGTTACTTTTGTCATCTGAGAGAACACTCTGTAATCACTTCTCAAAAAGTGCACCACTTCACACATTTAATTTATAACTGAAAATAACTTAACCGCTTCTGTTATGTTGTTCTTGTTTTTGTTTTGAATTAAGTTTTTACTCAAAAGCAATTCTGTTAAAATACAAACTGAAAGCGGCAAACCTCGGAAGGAAAATACAAAGAATGTGCAAGATGCTTTGTTTGATGTTGAACGAACTGTGACCCTGCACACTCTCTGTTTCAGGTGTTAGTGAGGATGTATTTGCCGGTTACTTGTTGATTTGTATTTCAAAACTTTTTGACTTTCGTGCAAAAACACCAGAAAAAAAGAAAAAGGCGAACAAAGACATACAACATAGTTTCTTAACCAGTCCGGTTATCCTCTAGCGCCGAGTTGTTCAAAAGATGATTAATTAGCCCTAGTCCAGGGTTAATTACCATGACAACTAATAGGTTTTGTTAAGAGTTAATACAGAAGACCATGTCACATTAGTCCTAGTCAATCTTCCAACGAGTTTGTCTCGTTAGGCAACACGTGAGACCACACCCATCCGTTCACACACCCTTTGTTTTCTACCCTCGTTACTGTGCCTTTCTTTTATTCGAGACTTGTAAGTGTTGTCATAGTGGCCATGTTGGTGATTTTTGATGATTTTTTTTGTTTATGGGAACCAACATGGCCACTTCGTCTTCAACTTTGTCGTCTCTAGAGAGTGCTAGCAAGTCAAGAATTCTTTGCAATCACCACCTTCGTAGTTGAAGCTTTTTGGTTTTACTAGTTTTGTAAATATAACAAGTAAAATTAAAACAAAATCGATCTTATCACAGCAAAGGCAAAAAACAATTTCTTTCAAGATAGAAATTGCTTACTTGTGTTCTCACCACCTGGACTGTTGAAAGTGGTGTTAAGTTCTTCCCCATGCCACCAACCATGACAATATCGCTTCCCCATCGGGAGGCCGAGTGGGAATGGCGCGGATCTGCCTTGTCTCCATCAAGATGAACCTACAGTTTACAGCATGCTGAAATGTTAGGGCCTGATTATTTGAAGTGGGCTGGCCATGTTAACTGGGCTGGTTTGATTTGTCGAGATCATGTTAGCTATTCCCAGCTTACGATTACATAGGATGGTTTGGCTCAGTCCAAGTGTTGGAACTGCTCATGCGTGCTTGGCAATGCTGCTGAATCACAACCAGCACAGCCGGCTCATTAAACCAGGCCAGCCCACTTGACACCAATTATATGGGATCAGGATGAAATTAAGAGGGAAATCTTCAGCCCGCTTAACCGAGATTCCACCAGTCGCCTACCGAGGGCCGGTCCAATTTCCAAGTAATCGTAATGACTTAACTTTGCGTGGATATTAAGTTGCTTACCATAATGGTAAAATGTTCATTACACAGATAAAATCACTGATCAAAAATTACTCCGGTTGTCATTTGCTAATTCATACACATTGACATCTGAAGCATTTCCACTAAAAGTTTTATATTTCACTAATTAGTAAGATTGCCATGATATTGTATTACTTTGGAAAAGTGTTATCCTGAACTTTGTTGCAACCTTAGTGCTTTTCAGAAAAGCGGTTTGAAATTCCCGTGCGCCGCCGTTTTAAAATGTGACATGTTATGGTTGCAGTGCCAGTCTCCACTCTCGATGAATACAATAGCAATGAACGAGAGGGGGTCTGGCACTGCAACGACAATGCGTCACAAAATAAAATGGCGGCGCTCGGGAAATTCAAACCGCGTAAATGATCAAATTACATAAATTGCTTGGCGTTAGATTTCTGTATAGAATCATCAAATTTGAGCTGCTGGTACGGACACAGACTTCCTTTAAGCCTGACTTTTTTCGAAGCAATTTGCCATCAGAATGCAATGAAATGCGTCCAATAGTGTTTACAGTGGAGGATTCCTTTAAGTGATTCCTTAAAAACGTGTTGTTTATCAGGATAATCCTACCTGTTGCCACGTTTGAGTTGCAATGTCTAAGCTGTAGCAGTCACCAAGAGGTTCCGAATTAAGAGTACAGCCACCATACACCAGCAAACATTCTCGATCTACGAATAAGAGAACATGTATGATTGAAACAATCTGTATGTCACAGTTTGTCTGTCTGTCTGCCGATCTGTCTGTCTCTCAAAATTAACAGTTTTGTTTTTAATATAACTGACATCAAGTTATGCAAACTTCATGGTACCAGTTATTTTACAAGCTTCTTAAATTGCTGAACACAGAACATAATGCACTTGCCTTTTGCGACAAGCGGAATGTATAATATTTACCCTGCAGTTCATTTATTATCGAAAGCTCGAGAACGATTAATCGTATGAACTGAACGAGCAATGAAATTCATAACGTTTTTGTGATATTGGTTTTTAAAATCCTTTTCAAAAATCCGACTTAGTAACTGTAAAACTCTATCATTTGTTAACAGTTTTTAGCAGAGGGTTAAAAAAATGCGCGCTTTCCTTTCTTAAATTGGTTTTGCAAGATACAAACACAAAACATAACATGTGACACCATGTCTTGTGATTCTAGTTTGGAAAGATGCCTGAGAAGATACTGTTTATGTTCTTCAGTCTCTTGTCTCAGTTTCTCGTATAAAGTAATTTAATAAGACACAAAGCTGTGACAAACTGGAAAAGAACTCACCGCCACTGACAACTGGTGTAGTTGTGTGACGCCACCTCGGGGGAGGTACATCTCCACGAGATTGCAATGTTAGACAACTGACCTTGTACTTTGGGTATTTTCTATCACAGCCACCCGTGTGTTGATGACACCGTGAATCATGAGCAGCCATGCAGTCTCTACCAGATCTACGATTAACCTCAGTTCCCTCACGTTTAACAACAGACCCTCTACCCTCAACGCCACTTTCGCAGGCTGATTCGTGGCAAGGCAGGTTTTCTGCCGCACCAAATGGCAAACTTATACTTTTAATCTTTTCAACGCTTTTAGCGCCTTTGTTGCTTGAATCTGCTTCTACAGTGGATTCATGGCGACACGCCAAATCTTTAAAACTGAAACTTGGTTCATGTAGATTTGCATGTATTTCGTTCAATATTTGTTTTTCTTTGGTAACCATTTGGTCTGTTGCTTTTCGAATTAAATGATCGTCTTTCTTGTTAACTAATGATACAGAAGGTTCAATCGTTTCCACTCGCAAAAGGAGGGATAAAGTACAAGGATTCGTGGGCGATGTACGTCCGCCGTAAATGAAAACGCTACCATCATTCAGTAAGCTTGCTGTGTGAAACATCCGTGGCCCTTAAACAGGAATGAAAAAGGCATTGTTAGCTCTTCTTTCAGAGAAAATCAACTATATATTTTCTATTAATCAAAGCGCCATATTGGTCGTAAAACTTTAAACAAGTACACGCACTATAAAAGATATAGCTACTCCCGCATCTGACACTTTCCAAAGCTCATATTTTGGACCAAGCGACAGTTCAATTTCTTTCTGAGCAATAGTAATAAAGAAATTCGTAACCGCTAATAGTTAAATATTCGCAATAATTTCTTATTTACAGTAAACTACTAAGGTAAAAAGAAACGCAAGCGAAGTTGGTTTCGTTCCGTTTTTCGTTTTATAAGAAATTTTGTTGACATTTCGTCGAAATTTAAAGGAAATGTTGTACCTTTATCGGCGAATCTTTCACACATTCTATAAATTTTCGCCCATTCGTTAAAACGCGTGTTTCCTCGAAACTTCGCGAATTATGCTTGAGATTCGTTTTAACACTAGCTACTGCATACTATATTTCGTATTAATTTCCCTCTGTTTGAAACAGAAATCATCAAGACTTTATGATGCTCGAATAATTAGTTATTCTGTTTACAAGTTATATGAAATAATTTTACACATGATTGAATAGTTCACTTGTTCCATTCCGTGTCTCTTCGTACGACTGAAGTCATTGCATGGCACAGGCCCTCTTACAGCGCTGGTTCTTGTTCAACTTAGTTTGTAGACTCGAATGACTGCATTATTGTATGGTAACTAAGTACATTAACTTTGGTAATGATACAGGTTAGAGTCATGCTAACTTATGTTTCATTTTGATGAGTAGAAAATATGGCAATGCAGAACCTCACTAACCAATGACGCCTTCGGGATCTTCAACAAGAACCTCAGGAGATATCCACACTCCTGAAAAGCAAAATATGTTTTAAGTTAAAAGAAGAAAAAATGTCTGCAAAACAATACAACAACCAAAAGAATGTGAAACAAACACAATTCACAACATTCGCACGATGTTTCAACGGGTAAGCAAGTAAAAATTCAACGGCAACAAAATGGTAACGACCGTGGCGACAGTTTCAACCTTGGTCCTTCTTCCTTAAAATTAGGATAAAATTCAAAGACTTTTATTAGTTTCGTCTCTAAAGAAACAAATGCACCAAGGAACAAAACTTTCTTTTGATTTCAAGTGTTTCATAAACTTAAGAAATGCGCTGTTATTAAGACACACACTTTCGATAGTGAACGTTTCGGGTCAACTTTTGAAAATTTAGTTAAAAATTTTTGGCAGAACTCCACGGTGATCGTATTCGAAGGCAGCTTTGTTCCATCTACCTTGTACTAACCAGTAAGAAACAGAGGATCGTTCTAATACCCATCTTGTTCAGTCGCATGGAGTCAATTTTTAAATACTGTTGTTTGAAGGAGACTACACTATTTTTTATATACGAACGTCTTATTTTTAGGCTGAATGTTCTTGAATGTTTGGGGGAATTTAGTCTTTGTTCTTAATATTATCATACGTGTTTAGTGCAGACGCTTTTTTATAAGGACGAGGCTTGGAAAAATTTACTGGTTAATAAATGCAAAAAAACGTGTTCTCTTTTTCTATTTTTCTCAGGCGCAAACGTTTAGGAAACATAGAACTATAAAGAAACCAAATGAATGAGTCCGTAATTTTGTGCCGTGATGTAACGAAAATCTAAAGTTCTCTGCCATTCTTCAGCCTCGGGTGTGATCTTAGTATGTTCTTAAATTTAGCTAATTTTCAGCCTGGCGTTCTTATAAAAATAGTGTAGAAAAGGTGAAGATATAGCAGTCAAATTTTCTCGAAATTGATTCCTTAGCGTTAGAAACTAATAGTATTTGCATCGAGGTCTCAGAACGATACCTATACACTTTATAGGCCAATTGAACGGCAGAATTGGCCCAAATTTGGAGTTTAGTCCCTCTGGTTGGTGTCTCTAGCGAGGACTACGCTTTGTTTATATCCAATTGAACCCATACAACAATTGAAAATATTGGACGAAAAAATGTCATCCAAATTTTGAAGCGAGAAAATTGATTAAGGGAGGGAGTAATGATCTGTGTTGTGTGTGCAAGAAGCATGAGATAGTGGAGTTTGCATCCAAGGTGGTTTCGGTAATGGATGGATTTGACGACAACTGAAGAAAAAAGTTTAAGTTCTAAATATTTTGGAAACAAAAGAAGGTGCGTCATCTCCAAAAAGGTCAACTCTGACAGGCTGTATAAGTAATGATCCGTGTAAGAACAATTCCGCCTCCCATTGTTCTGCGGCATTTCGCTTTCCCACACCAGAATGTTTAAAATTTTCATACTGACAATACATCAACCTAAGTATAACATAGTTTTAAAGTAAAAATCAGCGAAACTCCTTTTTAAAGTAATGTTTTTTTTGTGCTATAATAATTTATCCAACCATATGGCTCCAAAACAAAACCAAAGAGAACCTTGTCGTCTTCAATGTTCCCCACATGGAATTTTGGAGTGAGGCTTCAGTGAGTGAACTAGAAAGAAACAAATTAGCTTACTTATAAAGATATGGCCCATTTTTAAAGTTTACAGTCATTCAGAATAACATTTTAACAATATCGCAACTAGCACCTTTCTGCACTCCACTGCCGTCGACCCATCAAGTTCGTACAAGGATTGTAACTTAATGCCAAAGACAAGTTCAAGGGAAACTGAGAAGAAGAAAAGCCATCCTGCCTCGAGCAGGAATCGAACCCACGACACGCCGATCCCATAATAAGTGCCTTACCACTGAGCTCCCAAGAAAACTTCAGTGGCGAGTGGGAATGAACCAACCCAGGACAAGTCAGGCAATCCCAATCCCACTCCCCCAACACTTCACCCACTGCTCTCGGAAAGTTGTGGGTTACTCTTTGATGAAAACATGCATTTTGTTCCTAAAAAAGGTAGGGTGTGAAAAAGATAAGGTGAAATGACACACCCATGCTGTGGTGAACGAACAGTGACCAATGTTTTAGCGGAGGCTAAAAAACCCTTAGTAGCAGAAAATTGAACAGAAACGCAGTTATAGACATTATAAAAACATGCATTTTATAAGCTTATTATCTTGTATGATGTCCGAAGACCAAGAGTTTATTAGCAGAATCACCGCAGAAAATGACAGAGTAAGGAAATGAAAGGAACTTGTCAAGTATATAAAATTATATTAAAAATGCTACCTTGGCTTTGATGCAAAACACAAATGTCTCCCAGCCGCATGTGCTTTGCTCCTGCGACACCAAAGCCTCCATAAAGGAGTATTGTTTTCTCCCCTGGATTGTAACATGTCGAGTGACCGTATCTAACACCACAATGGCAGAGAAAGATAACAAATCCGTCTTTTTATAACTTCTTTTAAAAGGCTAAAGGCAACTTTTGGTGTTGGTTGTTTTTGTGCATTAGGAAGGGGTTTCGTACCTAGATACAGTAAATCCTTTTTCTAAACAAAACTCTGTTACTAAGAATGAGAATATAAGTTCCATTCAAAACAAGATGGCCGTTCTTTTACCACAATACTTTGCGTGCATAATTTGGCGTTTATTCCTACTTTGGATTCATGCGCAAAATGCGAGACCGCAAGAATAAAATAAAGAAAACATACTGTCTGTGACGTCACAAAACACAAAACGGACTTGAGCTGTTTTGGATCACCTTTCGAAACATAATGCAGTGATAACAACTAAACAGATCTCAAGGGCAAGCTGATCAAGTTATAAAAAATATTTTGAAATTTTCTTTTAAATATTGACATTCATACTTGACCGCGCCATAACGCGGCGACTGGGACAATTATAAATGTTCAAAGAAACGTTTCACATCAATAAAATGGTCCGATCAGCAGTTCAAATCATGTGCGTAAGTTGCATGAACGCAGATCTAAGGTTGTCATTTCAAAGGTCACGAAAGTTAAGTCTGACCTTATTGAGTTTTAAGACGCAATTGATCATTCCAAAAAAGAATTCAGCTTTACATTTTACCACAATGCATTGTGAACCTTACAACGCTAAAAGAAATTCAGGGAAGGTGAGAGTTTGTAAAACTCTTCCTTGTACTAACAACACTGTGTGTGTCAAATTTGAGGTTTACAGATTCCCGTTATGCGTTTTTATGGGCACCTTTAGACGTTTTTTATGTGCTAGGAATTGTGGGTAAATGAATTGTGGGTAAATGTACAGATCGCCACCTTTTTTTGTAACCGTGGATTATAAGGACATACCTCTGAAGAGATGTACCTGCTGAACTTGCCGCTATCTTGTAGTGCAGCTTTTCATTTGCTTCACTGGAACATGAACCTCGCGAATGAGATTCTAACACGAGCATGAAATATGAAGAAACTGAATGAGCTCAAATCCATTCAAGTCGAAAGATTTTTAATTTCAACATTATCAAAGAAAATTAATTATTGTAATGATGATGGTATTCATGTAAACTTACAACAAAACAAAACGAAAATGGTAGTTACAGATAAGAAATTACGTTTAGGAAATATCCAGATGGAAAAACATATTGCGAAGTACATCACAAAAAAAAAATAATTTCAACATTATCAAAGAACCTTTATTTTGGTAATGATGATGGTACTTCATGTAAGCTAACAACAATACTAAACGAAATAGTAGTTACGTTTAGGAAATGTCGAGATGAATGAACATATTACGAAGAACACCACAAAATACAATGAGTAAGTGTTGGTATTTGGGTATTTGTTCTTACTTCGAAAAAGTTCTTCTTTAAGATGTTCACAAGACCCCTTAAAAGCGGTCACAATCACGTAATGAGCACATTTTAACTGCCATTCCTATATTGTGAAAGAAAAGGAAAACGTCTTAAACCCTTGATAGTGACAAGAAACATTAGTGCAAAGTTTGTAACACTTAAAATTAGACAAAAGACAGGGCCCAATTGTTCAAAGGCAAATTAGCAAATTAGCAAATAAATAGACAGGGCCCAGTTGTTCAAAGGTAAATTAGCAAGAACCCAAGGTTAAACTTGTTTAACGTACGTTCTTGTTTTTAACCTTACAGAGACTTATTTGAGCTAAAATTTGGAACTGATGAGTTTTTTTCGTGGAAAATCTAAACAGTATTTCATAAGAACCGTAAACCTTTCCTTAGAGAAAAATTTACTGATTTTGTTTTTCACGTTGTTGTTTTCAAAACGATGGCGTGCAGGTGGCCAGCGCTGTGCATTCCAATGTGCAGCTACTGTATTCACTATTGTTTTCTGCCGTTGTCATCGCCTTCGTCGTTGCTTAAGGTCTCTAATGTCTGTGTACGTCTGCATCTTACTAGTGCTTCTAAGTTGGTGTTTTTTGAAATTGCTTCTTTGCCTCTGCTTTGACCTATATAATATCTGTGTATCGGCTGATTGAGTCTTATGTTCTGTCTCTGTTTATGTGAATGAGGAAGAACAAGAAATATTATTTCTCTTAAACTTAGATGAGTTGCTCTGGATACAGCCGAATTACTCGGCGGTGTTATTATGATCCTGAAGAATTACTTTGCAGGCCACATGAAAAGCAACCGGGCTACGTTACAAGCACAGATTTTTTGTTAAGAGTTTGGCTTCCTTTTTCGGACGAGTGTGTTGGAAGGTGAAAAAAAAAAGATGCTATAGGTATATTTCAACTTCGTTGTATTTCCCTTCCTCGCCAAATGTATATATTTATTTGTATGTATCCTTGGATAAAGGTACTAGGCAGAAACACACACTCGAGTGAAGAAAATATTGGGCCCCAAGGATCATCCATGTTTGATAACTCTATACCTCGGAAACTGCTATGTTGCCAGCATGGTGAGTGCATGTGGTGTAGTGGTTATCACGCCTGACTAGTAAACAGGAGGCGTGGGTTCGAGTCCTGGTCGGGGCATTTAAACCAATTTTTTCGGACGAGTGTGTTGGAAGGTGAAGAGAGATGCTATATGTATATTTCAACTTCGTTGTATCTCTCTTCCTCGCCAAATGTATACATTTATTAGCTTCCTAAACTATGCAGAGCTTAAGACACAAACCTCAAATTCGTCAAAAGGCTCCAAAAGTTCAACCCGTGATTTCTCTTGCTGCTCTAATACGTCAAAATAAAACTGGTTCATGTCACGACAAAAAACCTCAGTCCAACCCTGAAATTACATACAGAACTAATTCATGTCACGACAAAAAACCTCAGTCCAACCC
>JAOBRD020921545.1:0-12450 GCA_027575215.2 Hydrozoanthus sils | reverse complement strand
ATAGATGTTTTTTCGTTTTGATTTATTTTTGTAAACGGTTTAGTATCAAAACGGCGGTTCAGGTGCAGCTCGTTCATTGAGTCGTTTTCAGATTCGCAAAACAAGTGTTACTTTCTCTTCTTTGGTGTTTCTTCTAAAGCAGCTCTGGTCATTGTAATCCTGCTACAACAAAACTGAGAACAGTTTCATCATTCAGCAATTTGTCACGTCATAAATTTTGTTTTTGTACATAAAAACAAAATTCAAAGCTTTGTTTGAAAGTTTTGTGATGTCAGAACTGTGTTTGCACAGGCTAATGAAACACACCTATTTGACCAATCAGAGCGCGTATTTTCGAAATTATTTTATAATTGAGAATAACATTACAAAGCTAACAATACTTTTGGTATGAAAGTGTAGTTTTGTATAAATTTAAGATTTTCCCAGGGAGCAAACTAGACACCCCTTCTCCTATCCCCCCTGTCTCCTCTCCCCCCTGTCTCCTCTCCCCCCTGTCTCCTCTCCCCCCTGTCTCCTCTCCCATCCTAAACCCTGTATCTTTGGCACAATCACTTCTAATAATTTTTTCTACTTTGATTGGTCAACTTTTATACATATGCTTACATTAACCTGTATAGTTAGTAACAACATTAATCCCTTCAGTTTTAATAAAAAAGCTATTTATTAATTAGTGAATATCTTAGTTTTGTTAAGTTCATAATATTATTTTGGAATTAGATTATTTGTTACATTCTGGTTTCTTACAGTCTGTGCAAGCTTGCAGTACGTAATGATATAACAAAGTTCAGGCTGTTATAACCAATTATTTTTTGGGCCTGGAAAAACTACAACTATAATTTGTATGCTGCTAGGGTGAAAACCCTGATATAATGAACCCAGTTATAACAAAAATCCAAGTATACCGAACCAAATTTTGGGTCCTGAGGCTACATGTGTGTTACCCCAATATAACATTGTTTTTCAATTATTTTGACATACTGAACCAGAAATTACCAGTCTTGATACTGCCTTGATTTTACTGTTTTGAATTAATGTAACAAATCAACTTAGGATGCATGGCCCAACAAAATGAGCCATCACTAATTTGTCAGTTATTAAAACCCTGGTATAACAAAAATTTTTGGGTTTTTTTTTGTTAACTTCAGCGTATCAGGGTTTTGTTTTATTATGGACCCCAGTTACAATGAAGTTACTTTCCTGGTTCCTTAGTACTTGGTTATATCAGGGTTGTTGCACTGTAATTAATTGTGTTTTGAATGATAGTTTTCCTTTTATCACTAGGACCTCAGCAGAAAGATGAACCAGTTAACTTAAGACGAAGTCCTAGAAAGCATGACTCTACCTTCATTGGAAAACCCCTTGAAGAAAGCATCAGTCAGCCCTCATCAAGAGTTGAAACTAACATCATCAGAAATGAAAAATGTTGCTTCAAAAGCAAGGGTTATGAAAAACATGGTCATTCCAACAAGAAACATGTTGTTACACACACAGGAAGAAAAATAAGTAATAAAGGGATAGAGGAAAAGCAATTTTCCAGTGGATCAAGTACAAACCAGGACAGGTCTAGTCAGAGAGGCAATGTGAAAAACCGAAGAACTAATAAAAGCACTTATGGGGGAAAGATGATTAGTACTGATGATGAGAACAACATGAAATCCAAAAGCAGTAAGAAACTTGTCAAAAATGAAAACAATTTGACACTTGATTATAAAGAACAGAAAACTCAAGTAAATAAGGGTAGAAAAAAGATGCCAACTGAAAATGAGAAAAGGCAGCAGACGAAGACACCAAAAAGAGTTTCGACAAGTATTAAAACAAGAAACAATTTTAAGTCGAAGAGCATTTCTTGTGTAAAACCCCCCCAAGGAACATTTCAATCACAATTGACACAAAATAGGAAAAGTAGAAGAGTAAGTGAAGAAAGTTTTGCAAATGAGAGAACTTATATGAAAGAAAAAAGCAAACTTGGAAAGGCATCAGACAAAATTGAACATGTGCATTTCAGTGAAAGGTTGAGGCAGAGGAAGTCAAATGTTTTGCAGACTAAGAGAGATAAGGAAACAAAAGATGAAGCAGCTGCAATTGTTGGAAAGGGAAAAGACAAGGCTACTGGTAAGCCTAAGAAAGAAAAAGAAACAAAAAGTGAGTCATGTACAAGTATCACAAAGAGAAAAGATGAGGCTACTGGCAAAACTAAGAATTTTCCAGGCAAAACTTGCAGTGGCAATCATGTTGATAAAGAAAATACAAAATTACACACTAGGCTTACTAATGGAAATGAAGTTCACTTTGAAAAGAGGATTGTTCCAGAGAACAAAGAACATTCAAAGTCTTCAAATGAACATGCAGAAATAAAGTTACATGGAGAAGAAACTGAAATGGTCAATAGCTCGCAGAGTAGTAGTAAATCAAATTCAGTAAGAACTTATAAGGGTAGCAAAACTGGAAAACAAAATATTGTATTACAACATCAAATTGAACAGAGAACACAAGAAAAAAAAGTATCAGCCACCAAGCCTGATACCCAGAGAGGAAGGAAACGGAAAGTTGTTGAAGATGATGGCAGTGATTCAAACAGAAAAACCAAATTGAAAAAGGGTAAAGGTGTTCTGAATGGTAACACCCAGAGTTTACCAAATCAAGATTCTATATCTAAACCACAGGAGCAGAAAAGTTTGTCACCAGATGGTGAAGGAGAGATTAAAAAGAAACAAAGTGAAGACAAAGCTTCCAAAGTAACTGCTTTAAATACAGTTGCTCAAGAAACTGTTGTTGATGACAGTAGTGACATCTCGGATGATGATCTTCCACAAGCATTAACATTAACATCATCAACCCCAGGTAAGGTTTCTCTTGACGCTAACCCACTCAGCACCAGCCACATTACAGACCTTTAGATTCGGCAAGGAGTACAAGTACGAGTTTTTCCAATGCGTCATAGTGCGCTTGCAAAGAAATCTTGCCATCTCACTGTGTTTCCAAAATCTCACCATCCTTGTCTTGTTTTTAACATGATTTTCTTGAAACTTGGTGTGTGGACTTCAAGATTTTGGCTTTACTATACAAGATGGTATGATTTTTTGCACCCACTGTGGAGGGCGAGGAATAGGAAAAACTCAAACTCATACTTGTTGTTGAATCTAAACTTTTCCTTACATAACACATACAAAATAACTCATTTTGTAGTGAGAAATTGGGAGTTGATCAAAAAAAGGAAACTATTTAGATGAAAAGCAAGACTCTCCCAAACAGATGACAAGAAAAGCATGAACTCTGGTTTGGAGAATTTACTAGCACAACATATGTTCTGTTTGGGGCGCAATGGTTGTTTGAGTACCTTGTTGGTAGAAAAAGGTCAGTGTAGTGTGGAGATGTTACAATGAATGTTTTTGGATTACAGTCCAATCACTATTAACCCTTTCAGCCCCAGCCAATTTATCAACATCTAACTTCTCGTAACTTAACTCAACCCTTTCAGTCTCAGCCAGTTTACCAACATCTAACATCTCCTAACATAACTCAACCCTTTCAGCCCCAGCCAATTTATCAACATCTATTTTCTCCTAACATAACTCAACCCTTCAGTCCCAGCCAGTTTATCAACATCTAACTTCTACTAACATAATACACATAAAATAACTTGATATGTAATGAGAAAATGGAAATTGATACAAGGCTAACCTTTGAAGATGAAAATAAAGATTCTCCTAAGCTGGTCATTACTATAGTATGGACCTTTACCAACACAATATTTGTTGTATTTAGGGTTGAAAGAAATAAGTGGCCACCCTTCATGAAGCAGCCACTTTCAAAAAATTCTGATTTTTTTTATGTCAGTTTTTGGTACCTCTATTTTAAAAGTGGCCAACCTCAATAAAGCAGCACCATTTCAAGGTATCCCAAGGGTGGCTTATGGGTGTTGGACTGTTACTATAATTATTGGTCATATTAGATGATCAATTCAAATGAGGTTTTGATTTCAGTATGTCCTTTTTGCTATTTTTCAAAACTTTCATAAATAATTTCCCTAATGATGTAAGAGGAAGTAATTTTTTATGCTCTTAACCCTTTCAGCCCCAAACACCACAAATGTTGTGTTGGTAAATTCTCCCAACTAGGGCCAATACCTTTTGTATAACCAGCTTAGGAGAGTTTTGCTTTTCATATTCAAAACTTCACCTTGTTTGACCAATTTCCATTTTCTCATTACCAAATGACTTATTTTGTATGTGTTATGTAAGGAGAAGTTCAATGTTGATAAACTGGCCTGGGCTGAAAGGGTTAAAGGAATCCTCCACTGTATAACATTCTTGGTCTCAAATAAAACTTTTATCAAGTCTGTGCCCATCTCAGCAGCACAAGTTTGATTATTTTGTGCATATAACTAATGCCAAGCAATTTTTTTCATCAGTTTACAGTTTTAATTTCCCACGCACTGCCATTTTGAATTATGACATAATGTGGTTGCATGGCCAGATCCCCTCTCATTCATTGCTATTGTATTCATCACGAGTGGAAACTGGCACTGCAACCAAGTTACGTCACAAATCAAAATGGTGGCACGTGGGAAATTCAAACAAAAAACTGATCAAACTAAATTGCTTGGGATTAATTATATGCGCAGAATTTTCAAATTTGAGCTTCTGATACATACATAGACTTAATAAAGGTTTTATTTAAGAACATTAATGTTACACAGTTGAGGATTCCTTAAAAACAGGTTGAAGTTTCATCTATAGCCTTTTAATACTGTTAAAATCAGATTTAAAGTTAGATTTTAATTTTTCTCTAATTGCTTATTGACCAAACATGTCATTTCATTTCAAACCATGTGTTGTAAGTAGCACATACTCATTATAGATTATTACAATTGTGTTTATGGCTAAGGCAGGAATTGGGTTATTGTTACAGTATTATGCAAAAAATCTACTTCGGTCCTCTGACTGAATCACAGAAAAAATTCTTTTTCCCAGAAATATTGTTCAGTAGATCTTTAACATTGAACAAGTTAATCTTTGTGGGAAATTCATCTTTTTTTCGTATTTACCAATTTCTTTTTCATCGTCCTTTGGCCTTGATAAATTTAAATCCAATAGAATGTAGTATCTACATGACAATCAGTTAATTTGCATATTTTTATCAACACAGGTTGTTTTTCTGTTGGGGATGTAGTTTGGGCAAAATATGGCAGAAGCCCTTACTGGCCAAGTCAGGTGAACATACAATTAAGCAGTTATTTGTAGTTATGGAATAATATGGAATTTGAGCCAGTTGGCTTGTGAGTGGGGCTAGTTTGAAGTTTTGTGCATGAATCTTGTCACGACAAATTCCAGCAGATATTTATTGCCTTGGGTGAGGCTAGATTGAAAATTTGTGCCTGAATCTTGTCACGGCAACTTCCAGCAGATGTTTATTGCCCTCGAATGAGGCTAGTTTGAACATTTGTGCCTGAATCTTGTCACAGCAAATTCCAGCAGATATTTATTGCCCTGGAATCTAAAGGAGTTTGGTTTACTGACCATAAAAGTAAGGTAATGATAACCAACAGTTGTGTAAGCTCATCAGAGCTACCAATACAGCTGGAACTGAAAGGGTTATTAAGTAGTAACACACAAATTAAAAATGGAATTTTTGTTTTTTATCAATGTATTGATTTTAAGAAATACGCAAATTTGCGAACTTATGTCGAAAGAACTGTAAAACTGCTGTAAAATATTTTTTTCCTTCTACCTATGTTGTATGGGCTCTGCATTTAAGATAAAGTATATCCTGATTTATTGTAGGTAAAAAGAATCTCAGAGGCAAAAAGAAAGCTGGATAAGAAAATTTATGTCAAGTTCTTGTGCGATTACACCAAGAAATTGTAAGTGTGGCTTTAGCATTTCAAAGAAACAATATATATCAAATGTTTAAGGGGGATTGGAAAGGGTGCAATAATCAAATTTGCACTGCAATATGGGTTGTAGAGACTGCAACAGCTGAATGCCAGGCTGCATTAATTCGCAATTGCAGTTGGTTTCAGGGTCTCATTAGGTAATGTTGCAATTTTAGTTGATTGCAGGGCTGCATTTGGCAAGTTTGCAAATTCAGTTGATTTTTGGGGTGCATTAGGCGTTTTCATGATTGCCTCTGTACCAGTTACAGTTTATCTTCTTCTTTTCTTCCAAAGGTTTCGGATTTCTCCTAAACATCTGCTACATTTTTCTTGTGAACCAGCAAGAAGGGAAGAATTCCTGGTAAGAACAGCTTTAGAGATTTAAGTTTCAAAACTAACAACCTTTCAGGTTATATTAAATTATTGTTCTGAAATTTATCTTACAAAACACATGTATGATTATACAGTCATGTGTTTTGTGACATAACTAATTGTTTAGTTATTTGTTCAGATTTCCTTTGATATGCTACCCCCAAATGAAAATTGTCTAAGAAAGTTTGTCTGCTCAGATTGGCTTTGTATAATGTGTCACCGAATTGTGTAAATTCATCTATCCAGGCAATAATAAAGAAAGTATTTTTAAACTTTTATATTGCAGCTGCAATTGAAAGTTTATACAAGTTAAGAACAATCACATGTTAAAAAGTCTAAAAATACTTTTCCATAATATGTCACCACCACGTAATTGTTAAAAACTGAAGATTTGTACAGTAGAACTTTGTCTGTTACAATTTATCAGCTCAGGTCATATGATTTCGTTCCACAGTATGAAGGGAAAAATTCAAAGTCTGTAGATCCAAAGATGTTTGAAGAGGCTTGCCAAGAAGCCGAACAACTGATTTTGAGAAAAGGTAGGAGCTGTTGCTTGATGAGCTAAAGAAAGTGGCAAAAAAGCAAGTTACACTTTGTGATATCTACAAAAGCATACACTCAGTCACTTAATTTGGAGTTTGTGTCTCAAGGCAATCGAGCCATATGTGTTTTTATTGTACAAAACTATCAAACTGATTATTTTTTCACGGTTTTCACTAGAAATTTTCAAGAAAGGTCCCAGGGACCCCTTCTTTCTTTTATGAGGAGTCCTATTGAACGCCAAGCATGACAAAAGTCTAAAACAAAAATATGAAGGTTTTTCACGAATATATGTTGAAATCTCGATATAAGTGTTGAAAACCCTGTATATATACGACGGAAGCTTGAAACATCTCTTATATATACGTCGGCGGAGCCTTGAAACATCCCATATATATAGTTTGCATGTTCACTCATATATATAGGTTAAAATTATCGATTACTTTCTGGGTATCAACTTCCCGAAATAAAATCAGTCCCGCGAGTACAGTACAGTACGCGTGTTTGATGTTGATAACGTGGAGACTGCGTTTATTGACAGTTTTTTTTGATAGAATTCTTTCGATTATTGCACAAGCTCGTGGATGCGGTGACCTGCAAGTGTCACGACAACTGATTTTGTGAACATCGCGGCAAAAGTTTTAAAACACGGCTTCTCGAATCTTACGGCAAAAGTTTGTTGACAGCACTTCAAGTTTTCGGGAACTACTCGACAAAGGTTTGCGAACATCAGTCGCGGCAAAAGTTTGAGAAACTGAGGACAAAAATGTAACGGCGGAAGTAAAAGTATAGGCTAGTTATTTTGCCTGCTTTTTACTTTCTTTTTAGCAAACTTAGCTTATTCAGTTGTTGGTCTTTTTCACATCTCGATATTTTTGGGCCACTGAGCACATTGATTCCAAAAAATTATTTACTTTACTTTTTTAATAGGGTCTTCGTAAAAGCAGGAAACTCGTCAAAGATCCCGTTTACACCAGCGAAACTCGAGTAAATTTCAGATGAATGTTTTGAATACGTTACAGCCAAAACCGTATCAATTCTGTGCTTTCCACCAAAATATATGTACATCAGAATTTAAGCCCTATGGAATTTGTCAGTTTGAACACCTTTTGGATCATCGCGATACCACGGTTTTGGCGGTAAGAAGTAAATTTTGGTGAATGTTTTTGTTGATTTTGTCTTCTAAACTACCAAAAATTATAAAACCTATTTTCTGCCATGCCGGTGACCCTCATGGCTAAAACTCAAGCTTCTTTAATATTTAGAAAAACTAGCGGGCAAACTGTATAAATATCAACAATTCTTTATCTTCCTTCTTTATAGTAATGAACTGACTCAGTATTTTAATTTATCGGCTGCAGGCTACACGTACGGAGCTGTTGTACATGTTGGCGTCACAATTAGATTGTACGATCCATGATTTATAGTTGATCGCAAGTCTATTAAAAACTCTGCGAAATGCAATTCTCAATTCAAGAATTGCAAGTCGTATAAAACACCATGGATCGTAGAATAAAAACAATTCAACTGAGCTTCGTTTATATTTGTTAGACAGATCAACTTAAATTATGGAAACAGTTACGCACTTCGTAATTAATTTGATTTGTCTTGCGACATATTTCTACTGTTCATTAATAAACTTACGAAACTTTCCTAAATGTAAAATGGCGAAAATTACTGTCGTTGCTTGTGTCAGTTTAAAAACTGCTGGTTAAAAAAATCTATTCGGTTAAATAAAAGTTTCACTGATATTGTGTTTACAATTGAAAAATCGACTTTGACCTTTGGCGTTGCATTTTCATTCAAGTTCGTATACAAAGTCAAAGCTAACTGGCCTTGCGGATGAAAGCTGAACTGAGATGTTCAAAAACTCTTTCTTATTTCTGGTTAGAAAAAAATTTCAAACGTTTGTAGACATCATTTCTGCCGCAGTTGTCACTTTTTTGTCCTCCGTTTCTCAAACTTTTGCCGCGACTGATGTTCGCAAGCTTTTGTCGTGTAGTTCACGAAAACTCGAGGTGCTGTCAACAAATTTTTGCCGCGATGTTCACAAAATCAGTTGTCGTGACACTTGCAGGTCACTGTATCGACGAGATTGTGCAATGATCGAAAGAATTCTATCAAAAAAACTGTCAATAAACGCTGTTTCCATGTTATCAACATCAAACACACGTACTGTACTGTACGCGCGGGACTGATTTTATTTCGGAAAATCGATACCCAGAAAGTAATCGATAATTTCAACCTATATATCTGAGTGAACATACAAACTATATATATATGGGATGTTTCAAGCTTCAGCCGACGTATATATATGAGATGTTTCAAGCTTTTGTCGTATATATACAGGGATTTCAACACTTATATCGAGATTTCAACATATATTCGTGAAAGAATCTATATATTTTTGTCTTAGACTTTTGTCATTCTTGGCGTTCCATAGAGTCCCTTTCTTTAATCAAGAGAAAAACTTTGTCCCGGTTGCATAGGTGGACTTAAACCCGCACTACCGGACAAAGTAGGACGAAGTTGTTTATTTTGGATTAATTCTGTTCAATTTCCTGTCTACAACTAACTTGCACAAGTGCATGAATTAAGCTGATTTTAAACTTTCATCTGCTCTTACCAAGCCTGTTAATTCAATTGTAATATAAGTTATATAAATTATAGGTAAGGACATGGTTTACACAGTATCTCTTCACGATGATCTTCTACTTCCCAGTGACGCACAGTATTTCAATATTTGCGTCCCAAAGTATTTTTCGTATAAAATACTCATTTTTTTACGTTAATGAAAGTTCTGTTTTTTAGAAGATCGTGGCAAATTTGAGGCCATAACTTATTACGTTTTTGTTGTTTATAACTCACGAGGAGATTCAATTCTGCCAATGCATAAGGTACACATGACTAAGTGCATATGGTTTCTAAAGTGTATTTAAGATTTTCGGGAATAAGGCTTTGGAATTGATTTTCAAATGAGCTTAACGTATAATTTAAGAACTGTTTAATAAGTATTTTAATATTAAGACGTCTACTACATTAGCCTGCGATTCTGCCAGCCCTATTTCTTTCAACAACCAAGAGGTTTTGTTAGTCTGCAGTGCAAACAACTGCTACTTGTATTCCATTGTATTTTATTCCATTGTATGGCATTAGACTGTATTGTATTATGCTGTACTACAGGTGTTGTAAGTATTGTGTTGTATTGTATTGTATTGCGCTGCACTGTGTTGTATTGTACTCTATTGTGTTGTGTGTATTATGTTGTTACTCAACGTTTTTGAACTATGCAGCTCATCTCCAGAATTGCTCTGAATATGAACTACGTAGTTCGAAAACGCTAAGTTAAACTTTTATCAACATTTTACCGTATTTTAAACATTTATCACCAGGCTTATTATGACACTTTTTGATTCTATTGCATTGCACCAATTTTTGGTGTAACTGTTTTTTTTTTCTTTTGAAAAATGCTCGAATGTGAACAATTAAATATTAGGACATTACTAAATTCACAAACTACTTAACAGGTCTTGGAAAGGAAGAAGAGAGTACGGATGAAGATGAAAATAGTATGTGTCCTTTCTAATGACATTATTGTACAGCAATTTTTTCATTTTAAAACTCTCAAATAGTATAGATCTATCGTAGTTTAGCTGCTATGTGTATTTACCAACTAACCCTTATCATGATAAAAACTGGGTTTCACATAAACTAAACATGTTCTAACTTTTAAACCACTGCTTGAAAACCTACAAAGTGATCATTCATTTTCTTTATCTTTACAAGCAGATTCTGAAAATGGCCATTGCTTCAACAAATTTTGATGTTTGTGCTTTTGTATAGGTTTTATGACTTTTGTTTATAAAAATTTAGCAGGATAAAGGTTGATTATCTGAATAATTCCTGATTCTGTAAAAAAAGTGCCCAGGTAATTACGCTTTTTGGCAGATAATTTTGTTTTGACTTCGAAAAAGTACTGTTTGTCATGCTATTCGCCAAAGCAACATATGTTTTTCACTGAAGAGAATAAAGTCTTTTGTGTATTTGTGAAACGTCTTTATTTTTTTTGATAAGGATTAGGTTTTGGTAATTACGAGCACCCAGATAATCACTGTAAGAAACCAAAGATTTTGAACTCGCTGTATTGGAAATTTGGGTGGAAGTTAAGAAAATTATCAAAGAAATATTGCAAGGATTTATTAATCGTTTTTTGCTGACCCTGAAAGTGTACAACTCCCAGTGGGGTCCCGATGCGCCACTATATCAGTTAACTGGAAATTCGCACTAATATAATACATGGTGGTGCAACAAGACCCTACTGGGAGTTGTACATCCTTACTTTTCGTTTCATTCAAGGCAAGGTATCATTAACGTATTTTTCTTCCTTTTTTGGATGACAGAAAAAAATCGAGTATGTCGTCCAAAAAAAGAAGAAAAAGACGGTAATGAACCCTTGTTCAAGGTCAACAAAAAACGATGAATAAATCCTTGAAATATTGTTGTTATAATTAGCTTACGTTGGGATTTCACATGCAAAATACCCGTTTTAATCCTTCCAGATTATGAAATAGTCGATCATGAGGAGAAAGAGGTAGAAGAACGTTTGGACGTAGATATCATGTTGGATAAACAAGACAGTACCAGAAAATCCAATAGAAAGAGAAAGTAAGTAAAGATTTTGAAAATGTTACACAGCTTTGCATTTTTTTTTGTTTTCAATATTAACGTGTACCAAAACTAATCTGTTGCAGGTATCGATCCCAATACAATCACATCTTCGATAGAATCAAGCAAGCCAAGGTACGTTCCCTCAGTTCCTTCTGGTTTTAACCTGTTTATCGATCTTAAAACAGTTTCGTTTTACAGTTGAACCGTGTTAGGGAAACGAAAAACAGTTCAAATTAGCGGGGGTTTGAACTAACCGAGTTTGAGAGTTGAGTGATTTTGTTGCCATGATCAAATCCTTGGGAAACTGAATTTTATCGGGGGTTTCGAATTAACTGTATTTTTGTCTGTCAAGCTAACCCCATGCGAATTCAGACCCAGTGCTTGGAGAAGCTTTTACCTTTGAAGCGATTTTTAAAGCATTTTATTTTTTACAGATGTTTGAACTTTTTGTCGCAACTTTAAGTTGTGATGTCGCCGGTTTCTACGCCGTATCGAACAAACAGGATTAAGAAGACCTTGTTGTTTTCTTCTAAATTTTCAATGGCAATTAAAAGACAACGCCTTAAACCTTTATCTCCATGTGCATAATTTTTATATGTTATCAAGTTCTGCATCAGTGTGCGTCGAGCTCTCTTAGGAACAAGCGATTCCCAATTTAATGTGTTCTTTCAAAAGGGATCCTTAGCCTACCGTTTAATAATATTCGTTATCCCTCAGGTGGATTTGTTATTTTTTCTTGAGGGAAAATTTAGTTGTAGGCTTTGATGATAACAGAAGTTATCTATTATTTAATGTTAGAGTGGAACTCACTTTGACCAAACACCATCTTGCTTTGTAGCTCAGTTCGTACAGCCTGAAACACTTGATACTTCGACTTTGATAAAGTTTTTTTTTATTGTAATTATTATTATTATTATTATTATTATTGTTGTTGTTGTTGTTATTATTATTATTATTATTATTATTATTATTATTATTATTATTATTATTATTAT
>JAOBRD020921439.1:0-12451 GCA_027575215.2 Hydrozoanthus sils | reverse complement strand
TGCATCAATTACATTTGTAGCGTTGTCGTTGGCTTTCTTGTAAGTGCAGTTTTATTGTGGGGAATGGGGGAGGGGCTGGGCAATCAATGGTGTGGTGGGTGGTGAATACTATTTTATTGTGGAGGAGAGGGGAGGTGGCTGGGTGATCGATGTCGTGGTGGGCGGTGAGTATCTTGTTGATTTACAGGGAAGGGGAAAGTAAGTTATAAGGAGTTCATGATATGATTAAGGCGATTGCTGGTAAACTGTGGCGTGAGAGGGATGGTTTGTTATTGTGGGATCTGGCAGATGACGTAAAATCTGATGTCTAGTAAAGAGACAACCTGTGAAAGAACACTAAGGCGCTTCGGGTCAGAAGGAACTAAGCCTGTACTGATCCTCTTGAGTGACGGTGGATGAGAGTTCACAGTATAGGCCACACAGGCGAACCCTTCTGCCAATGTTGTTTCAAACACAGAGGTTGCGATAAATATATTGAAACACCTCCTAATGTTTAACCATGGCCCGACGCTCAGCTCGGTTAATGACCAAGCCCCCAACGTGTAATGTTGAGACTGTGCCACACTGATGACGCGGACTGCAACCTTTCAACTGCACAGAGTATCCTCGTCCAGTCCCTTTACGGCAATCGTTCATCAATCGACTTGAGAACTTCACCAACCCGAACCTACCACTCTGGTACAAGGCGTGGTTGGCGAAAGAAAAAAGCCTCCCCAAAACGGCTCATCCACATCACAGAATCACTGAAACTCCACTCTTGGCCATCCGCTCGTTGACCATCAGTGGGAGAATAATTGTTCGGAGAACAGCAAAGCGCCAAGCAAACAAAATGCGACAGATTAGGGGTTATAGTAGAAACACTAGGCCACGATCTATACAAATAAAAGATGGATGCTTCTGGACGACTCACTCGGAATCGTCGCTTAGTACGAGCTATAAGGCCACCTCTTCTACCCAACAGCAGTCGGCAGAACCCGTCACCCTTACGTACAAGTAGCGAGAACCAGCAGCACACATCGTCCAACCAGCGTTCAGTTGTACCCCTATTGCGGACTCCCGCTTACTCGTGGATCCATACCGTCCAATGACTCAGATCCATTGCGGACTGATGAGACCCTTTCAGGAAAGAACCTTCTTTTGTCCCAACACCTGCAGCAATCGTCAAAGATTGTTCGTGACAAACGACGGTGTCAAGCTGAGAGCTCTCGGGCACCCCGCACCTACGATTAACGTCCCAGATACTTTGCTTTCAACACGAGCATTGCAGTCACTTCCATGGCCTACCAAGCCAGTGCCTAAGCCTAAGCCACCAAAACGCTTTGAACCATAGACTGGCACAAGGATAGACAACTGAGTCCGTTAACCTATTGTTAAACCTAAATTCCCGGATTGGGGAAGCGGAGGTCGAATAGATTAATGCTGACCCTTTCCTGGACACAATACGTTTGTGGTAGTAATCTAAAAGAACTTGTATATAATCATGATGATAATATTAAAGTTCGTTTAGATTACTACCACTAAATTTCTGTTCCCTGAGTTGTCAGAATCAGAATCAGCTTGTTTAAACACCTTTTACAGGACATTTACAGCTAACAGTTTCTTCTGGATATCGAGTTAAATAAACTAAAGTCTAGATATGGTTTTAGTGAAGTAGTTTCTAAAGGCTAAGTAAACTGGGGAGTTATCGAGTTAGCTTGTAGCAGTAAAATTTCGGCTTTATGTTTAAGTGAATAAAGAAAATGAAAGGAAGGAAAGGAAAAAACTATTTGATAATAGCGGGAATCATACATAACTTTGTTGTAAATTTACTTTTGTTATGCTTAAAGAGCACCTTTTAATCTTCATTTATCGTTTGAATACCGATGTGGATTCATATTAATCTCTATCGGCATTGTAGAACTTCTTCCTCGATGACAAATACTTATTAAAACTGTGAAAAACAAGAAGCTATTTTTCCATACTCAGGAATCTATAAAGTACATAAAACAACGAGAAGAAAGAAAATAATCAACTGCAATTGGAAACACAGAGGATGACAAAATGTCGCTGTTTAGTTTCTCAAAAAATTTTACTAACAAACAACAAATTGAATTCTCACTCATAAATAACTAATGCCGCAGGTTGGTCCCAGTTTATTTGCCAGTAACATTGGAAGTGAGCACTTTATTGGTTTAGCAGGTTCCGGTGCAGCAACTGGCATAGGAGTCGTTGCATACGAGTGGCAGGTATGTTTATTGATTCAAAGTATGGAGGAGGAGGTGAGGAGGTGCAATGTGTGTCTCCCCTCCACAGGCTGCGAAGGTCATTTTTTCTAAAGGAAAAAACTATTCTAAACTATTCTAAGGAACACCATCTACATGCACCTAACTGGAGACATTTTCGAGTGTTTTTAAAAAAGGATGGTTAAGAAATGTGTATAACATAGTTCAGTTGTGAATTCCTAATTTTGTAGTACAAATGAAATTAATCAATAAACTGTAAAAAAGTTACTCGACCAAAAAAGCTGATTATGAAGTTCAAAAGAATGAATATCAACCACGTTTTTAAGTTGGTTTCGGCTAAGACAACCTAATTTTCAAAATTTCCCCGAAGAGAATGCCCTCGGATCCCCTCGAATCTCACACCTTCCAAGCTTATCTGGTTCGTCTCCTCGTTCTGTCGCACCTTCTCGCAAAAGTTCCTGGCTATGGGCCTACATGAGGTACCACTGACCATTCTTAGTTATTGAAAACGAGACAGGTCGGTTAAAACTGTTAAAGATGAGTTAATCTAGAACGTTGTTCTTCCTCCAGGCCTGCTGGGTTTTGCTGCTGCTTGGCTGGGTGTTTGTTCCGATTTACCTCAAGTCCAGGGTAAGTCAACACCAGCGTCGATTGAGTTATAGGATGATAAAACCTCAGTTATCTGTGCCACTCGATGACAATCTTGGCACCTAAGCTGTACACTCGTGGTTAATTGTATTACAAACAATCTTAGAACAAGATTGAAAACAATCAAATTTAGCGAGGTTCCTCAGATGAGAAGGAGGAACAAATAAGTGAGTGACAAGTAAAATTCATTTATTCGAGTCATCGTCTTTTTTTATTTTTTGCCTAGAAAATTGATAAACCAATTATCCTTAGCCGTATCAATTATTCAGAAAGATCCTTGGCAAAAAAGTATAGTTTTTTTTAACAAGTCAGTTTCAATCAGTCGAAGTAAAAATTGATCGCTAGTGGCACAGCACTTTGTTTTATTTGCAAATACTAGTACTTTTAATTTGGTATATTGTAAGTTGACGCAGTCATAACATTTTAATGATATTATGTTGCATTGGGTGCTTTTAAACTTGGTGTTTTTTCTTTCGTTTACAAAATTTGCAGACGATTTTGGACTAAAGTTTCTTCATCCTTAAGGGTCGACTTAGCAGGCAATATGTAAGAAATTACTTGTACTCTCGTACTCTAAATGTGTCTAGTTTTCAGCCTGGACGGTAAACTCTTACCTTGGTAATTGACAATATCTTTTGTTATTCAATCAAATGTTATAACTTCTAAATCATTTAACTTTACTTTGTATAGTTTTCTTGTAATGTATCCATTTCAGATCTACACGATGCCAGAGTTTCTCAAGAAGCGGTTCCAAAGTAAATGGATCAGAACAGTCATAACCTTCATCGCTTTGGTATCGTACATCTTCACCAAGACTTCTGTAAGTTTCTTCTCCATTTCAGATTTAGTCGTAGGTCAGTTACAATAATGTTAGTTAGGCCAGCTAACAATGCAAGTTGATCGTTTATGGTAGGTGCTTCGGCTCGGTCACTAGCAAAACCCAAAGTAAGTTTTATTTCTTTGTTCTCGGCGGCGATCAACGATTACACAAGAGATGACTACATTTACCCACCATTCTTGGCAGAAAAACATCCAAAATTGCCTATAAAAACGCTACCTGTACATGTACCCTCAATTCTTGGCGTGTAAACATCTAAAATCGGCCAAAAAAACGCATAGTAAGAATCTGTCAAACATCAAGTTTGACACACACGGTGTTGTTAGTACTAGTGCAAGTAAAAATTTTACAAAATGTTACCTTCCCTGAGTTTCGTTTAGCGATGTAAGGAGTTTGCAAAGAAAAATTACGGACTCAAAAATATCCGGACACGTGTGGTAAAGGCCTTACCTTGTGTTATCAGTGATGTACGCTTCCAGTACTTAAACTGTTCGTTTTTATATCCAGGTGGATATCTATGCTGGAAGTGTGTTTCTGTATGAAGCAATAGGCTGGAACATTTACCTCTCGTCTGCCTGTATTCTTGCAATCACGGCAGTCTACACGATGTTAGGTAAGGTTTTTGTTTCTCTGTTGATAAACAAACCATCTATTTTTCTATTAAACATTGGTGTTATAGAAAGAGTTGACAAATAGAATGTACAAGTACACTGTGGTCAACTTGATGTCTTGGATTGAGATTCGTTGTCCTGGAATTTAACTGCGCTCAGTTGGGAAACTTCGTGTGCACAAGCAATATAAAAAATCGACTGGAAAGGATGTATACTTACATTGTTGGTCAACTTGATGTCTTGAATTAAGATTTTGTTGTTCTGGGACCAGTTCTTCAAAGGCCGATTAGCACTACGTTCTTATTTCTAACCTTGCAGAGTCTAGTTTTCAAACTGACACGTTTTTTATAAACAGTTACCGTAAGCCTTTCCTAAGAGAAGAAAATGCTGCTTGAACACTGGCTTAACTCAGATTCAAGTTAGCCAGTCTCTGAACAACCCAGTCCTGGAAATTAGCTGCAATTTGGTGGGAAAAGTTGACAAATAGAATAAATTTATCTAACTTATCACTGGTACAAGAGGTGGCTCCAAGGCATTTTTAAAAGTAACAGCCAAAACTTTCAGGCTTTAGGGACCTTGATACTGGTCAAAAATTTGTCTTACACAATGCAAAGGCTGCAAACCGGATTGCATAGCTAGATTTCATTTTAATTCCCATAGCTACGCCATTGATTTGCTGGTAAATTTAATCGTTAATATAAAAATAATTGAGTGCGAGAACTAAATCAGCCAAACGGAGTAAAGTGTCTGTGGGTTGTTCTTTGACAATTCGTCAATAAAAAGAATGTTTTAAGGGTATCTGACACTCATTATTGGAGACGTTTGCGACATTGATTAAGATGTCAACTTCTTCAAGTCCTGGCTTGGAGAGTATTGAAAAAGCATGATCCCTTTGGAAATAAGAAAAAAATAAACGATCTTAGGACCAAAGTCAAACTGCAAATCAGCATTGTGAGGTCAGTGCTGTTCAACGAGTTAGGTTGTTGAAAGAAGATTTAGAGAATTTTCATGTACGTATATTTTTGCCTACAAATTTATCGAACCAAAATCTGCATACTAAGACAGGATGCTGCAGTTCTGTTACAGAAATGCAGAAATGCCCCTCTGCATAGGGATGAAGAAGATTAGCGAGTGTGGAGTTTGATATGTCTGTTAGCTCATTTTTTGCCCCGTGTAAGCACATCCAGAGCATTAGAGGATGCTGGATCCCTACACCCTGGATGCCAGATCCCGACTTTCTTGATGCTAGATCCCTACTCTCTGGATGCTGGATCCCTACTCTCTGGATGTTGGATCCCTACTCTCTGGATGCTGGATCCCTACTCTCTGGATACCAAATCATAAAACTAATGAAAATAAGTTGCTTTGCGTGTTATATGCACAGATTCATCAAAATTGTGCTGCTGATATTGACACAGACTTGATGAAAATTGTATTTGAGACCAACAATGTTATACAGTGGAGGATGTCTTTAAAGCAAGCAGCATATGCTACATTATCCATGAGGAAATGGCCCTTATCAATTTGACCTAGCCGGTTAAATACTTATAGCGATCATTAGATTTCTTAGAGTTTGCTTTGCCTCCGTTTAGGTGGCCTAATGGCTGTGATCTTCACTGACGTCCTGCAGTGCTCGATAATGATCATTGGGGCCACTGTACTCGCCATCATGAGTAAGTTTTTGGCAACAATTGGTGCATCCACTAAGTTTTTAGCGCATTTATTTGTTGTATTTTTTAACCTTCTTGCTAATTTGTAAATTTTGTACATGCCTCAGTATAACGTGACTAAAATACTCTGCACCCCCAAACAGAATCACGATGGTTGCACCCGTTCAACTTTTTTCTTACAATCTTTCAGGTTTTGTTGAAGTTGGAGGGATAACTGGTTTGTGGGAGAAGTACCCTGATGCTGTTGGGTCACCATATAGGCCAACTCTTGAACCAGTTTATAATTCATCGCTCATTAATACAACGTTGACAACATTGGCACCAACTACTTTAACTGTTCTCTTAAATGCCACCAACAAAACGGTGTCATCAACTGTTAGTGCTTGCTACAAGGTGACACCATACTGGGGGAACATGCTAAGGCCAATAGAGGATCCAGACTATCCCTGGCTAGGCGTATGGACAACTCTGCCAATCATGGGAGTCTGGTACTGGTGTACAGATCAGGTGCATTGGATTATGTAAAATGATAATACCCATTACAAATACAGAACTTCCCAGTTATCAGAACAGTTTTGTAGTCTTGATATACAAAAATATGGGCTGTGGTCCAAATATGATTTTGTACGTGTTTTTCATTGTGATGAAAAAAATTATCAATTGTTGAAACCGAAAACAACTTTTTGGTTTAATAGAGTTCTAAGCAGGCAAGGAAGGTTTTTAGTTTTAAATCTAAATTTATGATAACCTTAATGTATTCAGTGGGTATAAAGGGTTTCCCCCGAATTGATCTTTATTGTTTGGCACTTTATTTGCTTTCAAAGGGCTTACTAAAATGTTACAAATAAAGCCGTTTCTGTTCCAGTTTACAGTGGTTCTTCTAATCCAACATTGGAATATTTACTTCACAGGTCATTGTACAACGCGCCCTTGGTGCTAAGAACAACATGCACGCTAAAGCTGGTACAATCTTTGCTGGGTTTTTGAAGATTCTTCCAATCTTCATCATGGTGATGCCAGGCATGGTCAGCCGGGTACTCTACAAAGACTCCATTGGTTGTGCAGATGCCGCAAGCTGTAAATATCATTGTGACAATCAGTATGGCTGCACCAACAACGCTTACCCTAAGTAAGTTTTTTTCCCCACAAAGTCTGGTTTCTTTTACGATGATCAAAATCTCCTGATTTTTTCCCTCATATTGTTCGGAGCTCTTTCTGTTTTGTTCTCTTGTTTTCCTTTTAATCCTTCCTAATAGCATTATGATCCCATAATCATGGTAGCCTTTGGTTCAACCTTCGACGACCTCCCGATTGCTTCGGCGCCCACCATCAGTCCTGATAGACATTTAACCTTTCCTCTTGAATGTCTCTTCTGATCTCTTCATCTCGATAACCCCTTGATCCATCCTACTGACATGCTTTTGGCGTCTTTCTCCTAATCCTTACATCACTTGCCTCTCGTAGTCTTTCCCATATACTTTCTAAATGCTTCCACTTAAAGGCCTTCTGATCCCCTAGTCGTGTGGTTTCTCATTCTAATGGTCCTTCAACCCTTTCTTGTGACAACGGTTTGTTCAATTCCTCCTTTCTTTCTTTCAATATCCTCTCATAACTCCCGACAGCCGCCTTTGAATCATATAATCTTGTCTTTATAACCTTTCGATCCCTCCAGGTAACTAATGATCATCCTCACAGTTTTTTTTTATCTTTTTGGCTTGGGTTTTATCCTGATAGCTTTCTGGTTTTTCGTCCTGATAACCTAAGGATCTCTTCCTTCTGATAGCAATCTGGTCCACGTCTCCCGATAGTCTTTAACTCATTTTGTATTTATCCTTTTGAGTTTTTCCTTCTTTTTATCCTTATGAGTATTTCCTTCTGACGGTCTTTTGATCTTTTATTCCCCCTAACGCCCTTATAATAATCCCTCCAGATATCATTTTATGTCCTTCTTTGTGGAAGCTTTGAAGCCTCTTCTTCTTAAAAGTCTTCTGAAACCTCGATTGTCTAATGATTTCTTCTACCAGTAGCGTGCCGAACCCTTCCCCTGGTCTGCCCAGTTATCCCGTCTTCCTTATACACTTTTGAACACTTCCTTCTTAGTATCTCTTAGAACTCTGTTTTTGATTTCTTCGACCTAATAGCCTTTTGATCTTTCCTCCCTGATGGTATAATAAATGTAACAAAGTCTTGGTATTGCTATTTAACAGAGGGGCTCTTTATCTATAATACAATAAAGAAATATATGTACATAGCTGGAGAAACGTATCTATGTTACACTAACTGACTATTTAAACTAGTTTCATTTTTTCTAATATAGTAAAAAACTGGATGGTAAAAAGTCCATATAAAAAGTAATTTAAACTAGTGTTAAGTAGTGAGGTATTTGACTGAATTTTGGTCCCTTCTCCTTACTGCAAACAAGACACGACCCAAAACAAGTTTTAGTCTTTGAAAATGAAACAGAAATAAAGCTATACTTATAGCTTGTAAATGTCGGCGGCCCAGTGGCTGAGCAGTAAGCGTGTTCGACTCGTAATCCTAGGGTCGCAAGTTCGAGCTCCAGTCAGACCACTGTGTTGTGTCCTTGAACAAGACACTTTACCTGACTTAGTTCCAGTCGACTCAGCTGTATAAATGAGTACCAGTTCTGCTGGGAGCTAACCTGCGATAGATTAGTCTCCTGTCCAGGGGGAGGGAATGACTCTCATCCACTTAACACTACAGAAACCGGAGATAAGCGCCGGCCCTGTGAGCCACTTAGGCTTGAGAAAAGATTTAACTAGTTAGCTGTTAAATAGCTACAAATCTGCATTGGTGTTTTTATCGCTTTCAGTTTCAAGTTGTTCGGTATTCCCAATTTATTGTTTTTCAGACTTGTACTAAATATACTACCAACTGGTTTGGTTGGTTTGATGATGGCTGTGATGATGGCTGCCTTGATGTCGTCACTTTCGTCAGCCTTTAACAGCAGTGCAACCATCTTCACTGTTGACGTGTGGAACAGGGTCAGACCAAAGGCGAGTATTCCGGCAAAGAAACTATTTTCTTTTTGTGTAGGTCGTTTTGACACTACTTTGCTTTTTTAGTTTGCAAGCCAAGTTAAACTGGTGAAAAAGCTTTCATTATCAATGAACTTAAACACTTGTGTGTTTAAATTTACAGATATAGATTTATTTGTTTTGGTTTAAATTGTTGAACTAAAGCGACATCGAAATATGATAAAATCTACTAAGTGATAACTTTCGATTACTGAAATTGAGGATGTCCAAAACCTGTTGAAATTCAGAATAGGTTGTGTTGCAAATAACAAATGCATTTTTTCAGGCAAGTCAGAGAGAGCAACTGATTGTTGGCCGAGTGTGTGTCTTCCTTTTGGTGATTGTGAGTCTCTGTTGGCTGCCCATTATTCAAGGTAGTTGCTCGAAGTACCTTAAAACGCTGGCTAACACTTAATGTTTCAATCGAGGTGGATAGTGTTTTAGTATATAACAACAAGGAAACTGATCTATGGAAAAAGAAAGATTTGAAAGAAAAAATTACTTTTATTATTTGACTCATTGAGCTTGGCGATACTCACGCGTGAGCAGCCTAACACAAAACAAACGTGTTTTGAGAGTTTTTCAACTACAAAATGTCGTAAATGGCGTAAGACAGAGAATTTTATTAGGCTTTTCTAAATATCCCGTGTTTCGGTGTCATTATCTATACTATTTCGGAGGTAAATATTGTCGCCCATCTACTATTTCTAAACCAATCAAATCGCACGTAGCTGAGCTTGTACATACTAATCGATAATACCCATTAGTATATACCAACTCGGTTACGTGCAATGTGATTGGTTTAGAAATAGTAGATGTGAGACAGTATTTACCTCCGAAATAGTAGATAATGAGACGGAAACAAAATGGCGGACGGAAGTAGTCGCTTCACGACAGTTTCGGATCGTGATATTGAAAAAGTTTGCTTTAAAAAGACGGGATATTTAAAACCAGCCTAAAGAAATTATGTTTTATGCCGTTCACGACATTTTGTAGCTGACAAGCTGTCAAACATGTTTGTTGTATGTTAGGCTGCTCACGCGTGAGTCTCGCCACGCTCAGTGGTTCAAGTGATAAAAGTGTTTTTCTTTTCTTAAAAATCTTTGGTTTTCTTGAAAGGAAATTTCCATAGACAGGTTGCTTCGCTGGTATATACTAACTCAGTAGATATTCTGCCACTATCCACCTCAATTGAATTAGATTAAGTGTTAACTATAAGCACATTATTCAGGAGTTTTGTTACGACCGGTCAGTTTGGTGTGTTTCATTACCAACCTACTGTCGGAACATTAATGAGGTCTATCTGGTGGTACCAGTTCAGGTAGCTGAAAAGCAACTGCTTTCTAGTGGTATAAATCAGTTGTGGCTGGCTATCTAAAGTAACTGGTTAGTGGTCTCACGCAAGTGTCTCCAACGACTTCAGCTCAATGTTTTCGATAAGTCAGCAATGGAATTTATCCTTAAATCCTTCTGTCATCGCCTGATAATGATTACACTTGCGGAAGGTAACAAAAACTGCTTCCCTTTGTTCACGATAGACGTAGTTTCCAAATTTCTTTAAGTTTTAATTACAAGAGACCTTCTCAGAAATTAGATTAATATTTTAATCTCGGTAGTTTTAAGAACTAGCTTGTCAACAATCATTGTATAATCGTGCAAAAGAATAATAACGATATTTCGTCGGTTTTCCACTGTTAACGTTTCGACTGCGAGCTGTTAATCTCCGTCAGTCGATGGTGTGGGCTATGATGGTTTCTTTATTTACCGAGTTATCGGTGCTGTGAATTGCGTGTATGGTTGTTCTGTGATTGGTTTTATGTTGCTTAGTGGCTCTGCATCAGAGCTAATCAGTACTGCTCTCTATGGTAATATATATAGTACTTGTTGATACTTTGTTTACTTGATACCCCAGATAACGCGTATTTTCTTTTCGGGAACGTAATTGATTTTTTGCCATGTTTTTTTTTTACTTTTTCCTTCAGGTTCCGCAGGCAGTCAACTCTTTGTATATATCCAGACTGTCCAGTCTTATCTCGCCCCTCCGTTGACAATGACTTTTGCCCTGGGTATCCTGTGGCCTGGGCTAACGGAGGCAGGGGCTTTGTCGGGGCTTGCAGTAGGTTTCCTCTTGGGTATACTCAAGTTAATAATGGGGAATGTGTTCCCGGCACCCTCCTGTGGCCAGCTTGATGACCGGCCAGACTTTGTCAAGTTGCACTTCATGTTCTATGGTATGTACATGATACACGACTATAACCTTTGATAATACTATGCAGTAGTTCTATGGTAAGTACTAGATCAAGAGTATATTATGATAATGTTGCACAGTAGGGCCATCGGGTTGCAGCGGGGCGTCGGGTTGGCGTAGTGGTTGAGCGCTCGCCTCTCACCTATGCGACCCGGGTTCGATTCTCGGCCGGGGAAGTATGTGAGCTGGGTTTGTGGTCCCTCTCCGACGTCGGAGGTTTTCTCCGGGTACTCCGGTTTCCCCCTCCATTAAAAACCACCAATTACGCCAACATCTGAGCAGTTTCAGGATTAGCTTTGCTATTTGGAACTTAAGATTAAAGTTTTAAACTTAAGATTAAAGTTTTTAAAGTAGTTCTATTGTATGTACTTGGTACACGACTATAACCTATGAAAATACTGTGCAGTAGTTCTATGTTATGTACTTGGTACAGGACTATAACACAAGGTAATACTGTGCAGTAGTTTTATTTTAAGTATTAGGTACACGAATATAACCTATGGTACTATTGCGATTTTTCGCATTTTCCATGAAGTCATACCGGTGGCAAATGCTATTTGAAAAGCCGAACCTTGGACACTTTTTCAACTCTCAAGATCTCTTAATGTTCTGTACATTATGTAAAAGAGTTAGAGTGCCATCCCACCTTTTCTAATTCTTAAAACTACAAAACTCGGTCATTCCTAGTTAAGAATCTCTCGCAACGTCAGCCCTGCCTAATTCAACTAATTTTTTTCTACGATATCCCCTTGGCATTTACACTACATCGACAGCCAACCTTAATTATACCACATGTTCAATGTTCTTTACTCTAAGAGCTATTAGATAGACTTTTTATGATGACAAGATTATTCTCTTGCATGTTGTTTCTAGAATCTGATTGCTTATAGATCAATGAATTGTATTGAAGTTTCGAACACGGACGTAGAGAGCCTGATTTTTTTAGACTAGTTACCTAAAGATTTATGAAGTATGTTGGTGTAGTTTCGGAAACGTACATAAATAATCAATTTAATTAGACAACCATAAACAGAAAAAGAAAAATTATTTCCCAGTATCTGTCCAAGTTGATTAATTGCTGCATCATCTTTTAACTCGCTTTATAAAATAATTTCGATAATACGCGCGCTCTGATTGGTCAAATAGGTGTGTTTCATTAGCCTGTGCAAACACGGT
>JAOBRD020921335.1:0-12452 GCA_027575215.2 Hydrozoanthus sils | reverse complement strand
CCCTATCTAAGACAAGGACCTCAAAAACCATACCCTGGCGGGCGACACGTCCCTATATAGTAAATATATGGGAGTACCCCCCCCCCTTCCCGGGGAACAAGCTGAGACTCCGGCTGCCGGGTGTGGATTGCTCATCTTTTTGTTTTGAAGTTTTACTGAGCTTCGATCTTAAACTGAACATTAAAGAATGAATACGAAATGCTTCGCAGTTTATAATAACTGGAAATCACCTCTCGGGAAAATGACTCAGCCGCCGAATCCATAATAAATCAATCCGCGGGGATGAATTGAGCAAATTCATTTCCAATACATTTATTGCAATACCTTAGGCTTCGTTTTAAACATTCATAGAAATAAAACCAATTTCAAGAACATTTGAAGCTTAAATCGTTAAAAAGTTAAGAACAATGATTCAAAGAAATAAGTCTTTACTGGACCCTATAAAACTAGCTTAGCCCTAAAACTTAACTGGCTGTTTCTAAATCGTTAGCACAGCACAGCACAGCTGATTCCAATGTGAGTAGCCGAACACAGTTGTTACCGATAAGGTTTGTTGGGCAGAAAAGTTCGTCGTTTCCTGTTTGCGTTTACAAGTAACATTTCAGTAGTTAAAACTGTAGTATAGTCCAATGGACATAAAGGGTTCAGAGTTTTACTAAATCTGTTGAACGAAGGAACAAAGTTTTCTTCCCTTCGTTTAGAAAAGCTAAAAAGATTTATAGCCTTCACTACACTTGGGTAGTGGAATAATCTAACAGGTTTTTTTATCACAGGACTTCGGAGGGCCTACGGTTTAACGTCGTTATCTGAGAAGACGCGAAGGTCTGACCGTTTGTTTTATGTTAGGGCAAAGGCTAAGTGATTAGGTTGGGCACCAGGAATCGAACCCAGGCCTCCCGCACGACCGAGACTGGCGCCTTACCAACAGGGCTAAACAGGCGGCGGTTGATTGAGTTACTAGCATCAACCTTTGCATGAAAATTTTTGACACTACATTTTTGCTAATTGCTATCGAATATTTTGGCTTCACTTTCGGGATCACTGGCAAACAAACTTTCAACTGACCCATCTTCTAACCCCCAGAGCCTTGTTCCCAGCTCTTTCCTTCCAACCCATTTTGCTAGGGCCTGTGAACGAGGACCCACACCAACCTGGTCCATTGTATCAACGCGAGCACAACTCCTCTTGTCAAAGTTGTGCCGATACCCTGTTTCAATATTTTCGTCCAGTACTTCAACGTACTCGTCCCGGTCGGGGCGGCTCTGCTCGTGCCAGAAGCCGATGGCATGACCCAGCTCGTGCAGTGCAATGCCAAAACTCCAACAGCCTACACCCCCCAGGAAAACGTCTTGCCTCCCCCCTGCTCGACCAACCTTTGAGCAGCACCTGAAAAAGAATAATTCTTTGGAATACTGACCATCATTTTTTAAAGTTTGCTCCTGAGTGAAGAAACAAATATTCAATGAGATATCTTTTAGATATCTTTTCCAGAGTGCTCATGCTAAAATTCGTGTCTTTGTTTTTACGCCTTATATGAATTATAAAGTAGCTGAAAGTAGTAGGTTAGCCATCAAGTGGCACAAAACATTAGTTTGGCGAAAAAGAGTCAGCGGTTGAAAGGCCGTCACGTTTTTTATAACTTGTGGTTGGTATACGTTTACTCTCAAGTCAACCCATAACAGAACTATGTCCCGGGCTGAAAACACAAACTACATTTTCCCCCTAACACGTTGTGCTTTTACCGCTTGAAAATTAGCATTAGGAATTGTGGTGACAAAGATAAGTGTGATAAACTGACATCTTGTAAATTAGCTTTGTTTAGTTAATGAGGTGAAAAGGTTTTATCTTTGTTTCGTTAAATAGGTGCTTGGTTCATTGTTTAGAAAAGCAGTATAAAGCATTTGACTTAACAAACATTTTGTAAGAAACAAGCTGAAGATGAGTTGAACAGAACCGAACCGAAAATATGTAAACCCTGGAAGTTTGTGAAGTATAAGACAATTAGGTTACAATACAATTACAATGGTAAACTTAAAGTGCTCCGAAATAGGGCAGTAATACAGGGGCTTTGGTATTGAGGGTCTTAGATGGTCCGGCATATACAGCTCATATTGATTTTCAATCAGAGTTGCCGTCAGTGGATAATTGCCAGGTCACAAAAGTGTTATGGGTTTCCCTGATATAAGATCAAGAGACTGAGTATACAGTTTAATGTCCTCATCCGAGAAGGCGCAAAGTTCATTTGTTTGCTCAAACGCTGTGGTATCTTAAACATGTTTTCGATCATTGAGGGCATTTTCGGTACAGGTGCCAGCCGCCACGAAAGGCTTATTTGGGAAAGCTTACATGAAGTACAATCTGATACCTACTCGGTTCCATTGTCTTTAATATGAACGTAGTTTCTCTCGGTAGTCCGCTGGACAAAACGAACGCAGGTGTATTCTTCCCAGTGTTTCATGGCTTGACGTATCAGTTGAGCCGTTCTATCTGTTTAAGAAAAAAACATTTAAGTCACGTGTTTTTAAGCATGAATAAGACGGAACTTCAGTGTGGTAGACTGGAACGAATAGAGCGTGTGCAATGCAAACATTTCTTCAAGTTTATGCTGTGCTCTTGCGGGCTCGCTGTTTCAAGTTCCACTCCGGTAAGAATTCATTTTGGATCTTTTTCATTTTAACAAAGAATCAGTAAAATTTCGTTCGGGAATGAATCTAGATCGAAGAGTAATTTGCCTAAAGCCATTTTCACTTATATTGGGGTACAGGGAATATCGATTGTGTCAATATCTATCAAATGACTCTACTAACTGTTAAATCTTCCATCGATGATAAACGGAATCGTTCCATTTGGCCATAACCTCCTTTTCAGGGCTGTGGCTGCGCGCGCATGGCGCCTACTGGAATGACCGCTGGCTAGACCGTCTATAATGATGTCTCCTTCGACCGTTCCTAAAAGATAAAAAGATAGTCAGTGTATCTGATTCATGGGGTATTATGGAGTTTACACTCTATGCATTCATTCTTCAATTTGGTGCTGGTAAACCGAGACTTGTTAAATAGAAAGCGCTTAAACAACGCATGTATATTCGAGGTGTGTGATTGGCTGGCTTTGCACGTTGCATAGAACACCCACTTTGATTGGTTGTGAAGTTTGAATGAAATTGTTTTGGCTACCTGTGTATGTGACCCTCTCTTACAGACTCGATGGCATTATGGCTCCGCTCGACTAGTCGAGGCTAACCATACGGACAAGACCAAGACATGAAAAGACCCTTAAAGAAGACAACAGTCTATACTGCCCTAAAAGTAGGAATTTAGCCTAGCATGGCCCCGATTTCCTGCCATATGACAGCTCTAAATTTTAATATAATTTTAACTCGTAAAAGATCTCAAAGATGAGTGTACCAATTCTCATAATCTTTTTCGTAACATTTCTATGAGGATTTTGGGAACATTCTGGCAGTTTATACTAGGAGTTTGTAGCGGATGACCAAACTAATCCATATTTTCAAAGCAACAGTAGTTATATGTTGACAAATATGTTGGAATGAAAGAGTAATTGTTTCACCTCACATAGGTACCATTGATAGTTTTTGCAGTTGTGACTTCGGCAAACAAAAGTGAAACCAGGAAACGCCGACATTTCGTCAATGGATACACAAAGCTGTTTGGCATGGCTTTTTAGCAAATTTAACACTCTCTTTTTCACAAGAATGTAAATGTTGGGGCCTGGCGCTGTGTGTTTAGCCGTATTTAGGATTTCAAACTCGACTTTTAAGATGTTCTGACTTTTATATCTGTGTGAATGTTTTTGTCCATCACACGGAAAATACGTTTGTACAAGGAAGAGTTCCTCTATCGTCGATTATAGTGCCGCGTAGTATGTTTTGGTGTTTTCTTAAAAGGTGTACAAATGTGAGTGTAATTTAAATGTTCGAATAGCAATCAGACGGTGTATCACGTACGTTCGTTGGGCCTATTCCGGAATAGGAAAACTTGGAACAAATTTGTTCGATTCCTGTGGCTGCTTTTCCTGCGAAAGTACAACTAAAACTTTTGGCAGTGGTACAACTCCTTTGAATTTTAAATTTAGAATAAATATTTCATCGCCCTGACAATCAGGAAGAAATTTTAATTTTTTTCCCCAATCTGGAATAATAGTTGGAATAGGCTCAAACGAACAAACTGTTGCGTTGGATGAAGGAGATTACGCTGTTGTTCGCGGACTCAATCCTGATGAGAGATTCTTACTGTCTAGCTGCTACACGACGCCTCAGTTCCATGACGTTGTGACTGCCCTGACATGGTGACTAATGCGGATCATGCATGTGTAAGCATGCTCGCGAAAATCGGTTTCTAGCAAAAAAATTCGACAATTTCAAAATGCCGAATTTATGCGAAAACGTATTTGCAAGAAAGGAGTCCTATAATTTTGGTGAAACTCTGGTGTGAAATAGTCACCTTCGAGCGCAGCCGTTCATTTTTCACCCCATTCCCCTCTCGGTTCGTGAGGGGAGACCGAGAGGGGAATGGGGCGAAAAACGAACGGCTGCGAAGGAGATTAGGTGTGAAACGATTGAGAAAAATGAAAACGATTGGAGCAGAAAAAAAGTCGACGATATTAGAAGCACCGTAAGCTATAAGATACACGAACAGCCATTTTACATATTTTTGAAAGTAGACATTCATTAATACAATGAATCCATAGTTTTCAAGGTTGGCAGAGAGGCCGACTGGAGCGAAACACGTCAAACGCACTTCACTTGTCTGTGATTATTTTTAGTATAGACGGAATTTTATGTGTAAATTAGATTCTCTATCTTCCCCAAATCTTAGCAGTAATCTTAACTTGTTCGTATTATTTCAACCTCTTCGTTCTTATTAAAGTTTTTGAAGAGGATATGTAAACAGTCAAAGTTGGGGGAAAAGACCTAAGGCGCTGTCAGTGCGAGTATTTGTTCAGTTTTCCAAACTTGTACTCACAGATCCTCAGTCGGACGATAACACGGAGTGTAGCGATTAGCACACGACAATTCCACGCGAGAAACTCTCTAGTTTAACCGCGTGTAGAACGCCTATGATGATCCACACTCGGATCGCGCGGGAAAACTGCTCCCGAGCGAAACTCACTCGGGAACACTTCGCTAAGTTCTCGCGCGTTAAAGAAAAGTTCCCGTCGCATTCTTGCAAATACACAATACATTCTTGTGGTTACGTCGTAAATAAATCTGTTGAGAGATAACTATGTCCGTTTTAGCTGTACAATTTGTTTTCGGAGGCCTTTAGCAAATTCTGTCAACAAAAATGTAATTGGCACACTGGGGGCCCGTTACAGAACTAATTGATTCATCTCTGAGTAGATAGATGTTGCGAAAACTGAGAAGCGTTATATTTTGTCGTTGTCCCTCAAGGCAGATATCACACTGGGTTGTGAATACGGTGTTGTAATCCGCGCTGAAAAGATTCCTTTTGCCGGAAATTGCTGATTAAAAAATCAGCTGGGAGCAATTGTCTTTTTTATCCATTGTTTAGTTTATTTTGAATCAACTCTTGACTTTATTCGTTTGACTATTCGTATGGCAGCTTTGAACCCGGATATGAATGAATAAGAGAAATTACGAAAAGTAAACAAATCCATGTAAGTGTTACGTGGGATAACCTCTAAAGTTTTCATATATCACTCATCGTTTTAAAAAATAGTTAAGATAAATCATTAGGAATTCGCTCTATCTATTTTCATTAAATTCAATTGTCTAAACAAAGAGGGCATGTTAATTTGATCAAGATCGTCGCACGCAACGGATGGGTCCCTGTAGCGCCATATCTAATCAATTTTTTGCGCCAGAGAAATTCACCAAAATTTCTTTACTAAGAATAAATGACAGCAGAAATATTGGTTGTCCTGTCAACCTTGTCTTTATTTGCCACTCGTTGACAGAAATAGCCAGGTTTTGATTTGATTTGATTTGACTTCAAATATCGAGACCAGTTTAAACTTTGGTTCCGAGACGGTTTAAACATTAAAAATAAAATTGGAAAAAAAGCTTCAAAATATAGGGGGTTTGCGTTTATAGTGTTGGTTCTGAGTTACTACGAGTTCGAGTTAACGAAAGTCAATTATTCTATTTCTTCATTCGGTTGCTTCATTTTATCCCATAACGCGATCTGAATTTTCTATCACATACACTCTTTTTATTTCATAAGAACCTTTTTTGTAAGAAAATGAGGCTGAAAATCGCCAAAAACTTAAGAACATGTTAAAAATATGATGAGGCCGAGAAAAGGTGAAGAACAATTATTTATCGTGATGACCTATTGCAAATAATTCATTCAGTCTTGGTCTTCTTGACTAAAGTTCGCAGATAACAATTTTTCATCACACGCTTTTTTCATTTACCAAATCGCAGTTCTTATAGGTACTGTATTTAAAATTTGATACAATACAAAGTACATGTACAAATCAATGTATACACAAATGTACCACATGCATAAGGTACAAGTGTAACTATATTGAGTAAAATATTAAATAATTAAGAATGTTCAGCCTCAGTTAAAAACTCGACGTTCTTATAAAACAAAAAGAGTGTAACTTCTAGGAATATATTGATAAAAGGCCAAAATTTTAATCAATTTTACCTGCTACTACACCTTTGTGAACAGTCAGTCCAGTAAGCTAAGGCTCACCAAAATTCAGACTCCGCTTAGAAGCGCAAACAGTTTATTGAAAACGGCCGCAGTAAACATAATTTTCATTTACCGGTGAGAACTACAGAGACATTGTATTCGGCGGCAAATCTAACAAAACTTGTCAGTCGATTTTACTATAACCACTACATGACGTTTCTGCGACCTATAGTATATTGTTGAAACAGTTCAACCGGACATCATAATGATATAGCTTTATTCATTAATTCATACCGGCAGCAGTTTCTGAACGCTTTCTCATCCAGATATATAAGCTACTCACTCGTATTAAAAGTGCCAGCGTGGATCTGTCGGAAAACACGTGAAACAACACACCTCATTCACAATTGACTATTTCGAAAAGTATGGCGGTTGTACATTTTACTATTTTTATTTTTCATGCATTGCAAACCTTACACCACTAAAAGAAACTCAGGGAAGGTAAAAATTGGTAAAACTCTTCCTTGTACTAATTAACAACGTAGTGTGTGGCGTCAAGTTTGAGGTTTACAGATTCTCACTTTGCATTTTTATAGGCAATTTTAGATGTTTATGCGCTAGGAGTTATGGGTAAATGTATAGGCCGCCATGTTTTACGCAATCGTGGAATGAATGGATATTTTGACTGCTTTGTCAACAGTTTTGCCACTGACGGCGTTTATCGGCAATTATAGACAACGCCAAACTGTCCCTAACGAGGAGTCGCAAGGCTGATCATTTGCAGAGATGCCAACTTTCGAACTTCAAAATGCGGGAAAATTTTTTCGGGGCTAGAACTTTTGTTGTGTCGACTGTTTAAGTGTTGACATTGCCTCGCATCGTGTCTCCTATACATGTTACCTAGTTATACCTACAACTGTTTGGATGCCTTTACCACGTGGTGTTTATTTATCTAAAAAAGCGCGAGGCTGTATGGAAGCCTTATATACGATAGTATAGTCAGAATGCTGCTTATGTTAGTTTATGTTGCATTGTCCTTCATGAGTCAGAAACAAACGAACAGTATATTGTTGCATTGTTGTTGTATACTTTTTGTTATCTAAATTTTCTTTAAAAATTCGGGAGATTTATTTAAATTATGCAGGAGAACGGGAGACCAAGCAAAATTGTGTAATCTCCCGCAAAATGCGGGAGAGTTGGTAACTCTGCGTTTGTTTTGCAGTATCAGTAGAATACCTTGAAACCAACTCGAAAGAGACGGCGGTTGTACAGTTTACCACAATGCATTGCAAACCTTACAGAGCTAAAAGAAACTCAGATCAGGAAAGGTAATATAATGGTTGGTAAAACGCTTCCTTGTACTAACAACACTGTGTATGTTAAATTAGAGGTTTAAAGATTCCCACTATGCGTTTTTAAGGGCAATTTTAGACGTTTAAATGCTTTAGGAACTGTGGGTAAATGTATAGGCTAATCATACTCGTAAATCCTTTCTCGAGCCTACTGGCCCATTAGGCCGGCGCTTATCTCCGGTTTCCGTAGTGTTAAGCGGATGAGAGTATTTGACTCCCCCTGGACAGGACACTAATCTATCGCAGGTTAGCTTCCCAGCAGAACTGGGCTCATTTATACAGCTGGAACTGGAACGAAGTAGGGCAAAGTGTTTTGTCCAATGACACAACACAGTGGTCTGGCCGGCGCTCGAACTCGCGACCTTAGGATTCCAAGTCGAACACGCTAACCGCTCGGCAACTGCGCCGCCGACAATAGTCGTATTGGTGCATGGTAAATTCTCCCAACTAGAGCCCATACTTTTTATTGAACATATTTGGGAGAATTTTGCCTTTCATCTTCAGTTTGTTTGATCAATTCTCATTTTCTTGTACGAAATTTCTTATTCTTTAATTTTTTTTATATATCAAACCAACTGACCAACCCATTGGTTGATTGATTGCTCAGTCATCCAATCAATCCATCAATCAGCTTGTTACTTAGTTAATCATTTTTAAATCGTTTTTAAACCCATCAATCAATCGGTTGATCAGTCATCGAATTGCTTTGTCAGTCAACCCTATGAATCACTTAACTGACCAACTATTTAATCAATCAACCATTGTTAATCAGCCAGCCGGTCAATCAGGTAATGAATTGCATGGACCAACTAGTCAATTGAATAATCAATCAATTTTTTTTATTCACTTATCCTATCCTAGTCTTATAAATGTTTAGGTTGGATTGAAAAACGACATACTATCTTACCCTAAATTTGAGCAGGCAATCGTTAATTTTTAGTACTCCACAAAAAAAGCGTTCTAAGAATGTGGGCTTTATATAAAGATAGCCAACATAATTTAATTACTTCTCGAATAATCGTAGCTGCCACAAATTTACCACACTTATACTGCTTTGTTCGTCTTCGGAATGACTAACTTTACGCATGCGTAAAAATAACTCGTCACCCCATTCCAAATTATTCAGTTAAAACACATGCTTATTATAAAAAGAGAGGGTGTCCTTAAAACATTTAATCCTCTGCGATATAGGGAACAGAAAAAAACTAATCTATTTAGAATTACGACTGTAAGACAAAACATGATTCGCATAAAAGAAGCGAGAAAGAAGCTTAGAATAGGTATCAAGTTAATAATCTTATGTTGATCGCCTGTCCAGCGCGCTGGTCTTTAAAATATTCACCAAGTTCGCAAGAAATTTGTTGAAACACCTTCAGTTTGTGGGGGTCAGTCATAGTCCTGCTTTTCTAGCCAAGTTCAGTCCACGATTTGAACTGTTTAACTTTAATTTGGAGCAACGAAACTTGAAAGAAAAAAATTCAGTTCAAATGATAAGTCACGAAATCTAGATTATCATAGACGCAAGCCGAGCTTAGAATTTTAACTACGGCTAAGCTTGCCTTACACTAGAAACACATTACCTCTACAAGGACTTGAAGAGATGGATTTGACCATAACCAGAATAGTTGCTGCTAGCGCTAGGAGAAACAATAATTTTGCATGAGCCATGTTCAGAGCCGGGTAGGATTGAAGTTATAAGCCGCGGCCGAGATGAGCTTAAAGATAACACAATCAACAGTGTCAGTTAAATCTGTTTGACAGTGAGGTTATACGAAAGCCCGTAAACTATATGACTCTTGGTCTGTCACACTGCAAGACACTGTGCCGGGTATCTAATTAATTCCGAAGAGGACCGGAAGTCCTGCGAAGCTTGGCACGAAGGCAAAACTGAAAAGTTGACCTTTTCCTTCAGCAAAGCCGGGAAACCGGCTATCGTAGCTCTTAAACTGTTTCTTAACCAAATTTTGCCGGACGGCCAAACCGGCCGTCACGTTTTGCAAGTATGCTTGTTTTCCTTGTCTTGTGCACCTTAATTTTGCTTCGTTTTGTTCCTCTGTCTTCAATAGAGTTTCAAAGACAAAGTGTCGTTGAAAGAAGACTTTCAGAAAACACACGCCGAAGCAAATGAGTTTTTCCAATTTTAGACAAGAAAGAAAGCGCAATGAAAAATTTCCCTTCACAGAAGTTGGCGCAAATTTTTTAAGGAAGGAAATACTTGAAGTTGGCTATGTTTTGACGCAGCTGAGCCAAGAATTACTCTGATTAAGCGATAAAAATCGAACAAGAGGACTAGCATTTTTGACCTAGAGAAAACAAATTCATGACAAATCGGCTTGGCAAATTCTTTATATGTTATTGCCATGTATAAATATATAACGTCATTCATTCTTGGCAACTCTCGTTTATTTTTTGTGGCTTAATTTGTAACGTCACGGCTCGGCCTCTCTCTCTAGGCTCTCTCTGTGTCGAAATTATTTATGTTTTATCATGTTCAGGGGAGAAGTAGACGAATTCGTTTAACTAAAGAATAAGTGCTACTTCTGAATCAAACAAATTCTATCATTTAAGTAATTTACCGTTCTTAATTAAAATCTATGAGCCAAGTAGCTGCGACAGTTCGAATACTTGCTCACTTCTGCTACACAAAACACCATTTATTCTTCGTTAGCTCGCTAGCTTTTACTCACAGCGTTGCGTGATCACTCCTGCGTCTTTACTATTAACTTGATCGTCGGCTCTCACTAATCAGATTATTCAGTGAGCTACAACAGCAACCCGAAGTGGACCGTATTTATAATGCACCCTTAACATTTTCAGAACCACTTTACTTGTAACGACTATCGTCAGTAGTGGTTGATTCTCGCACCTAGAGTCCATACATTTTTGAGAGAACTTTGCTTTTCACCCTTTTTATCTTCAGTAGCTTGGTTTGATTGATCAGCTCTTGTTTTCTCATTATCCAACGTCTTATTTTTGTAAGAGTTATGTAGGGAGAACTTGGATGCTGATCAACTAACGTACTAGGACTGAAAGGGTTAAAACGGAGCACTTGCAGGGAAGGGGTAAGGAGCCACAATCGCGTCAAATAATTCTGAAGATGATGAACTAAATTGCACTGACTTTAGAGGAAGTTTTTCAATTGTATTCAAAGGTTTTGAAATATACCAGAATTAAAACGCAAAAATATGGATAACATTAAAAAACAAAAAAACACTGTACTGTTGAGTTTTGAATGAATATGCACATGCGGATGTACAAGGAATTATTGTAAGCTGAACAGAATCTTAAAAAAAATCTTAAGTTAACAGCGTGATTTCTTGTTTCAGAAATCTTATAATTAAGTGATACCTCCGCGGTTTTTGGTTAAGCCTTATCAAGATCTACAATACAGGAGCACGCTCATAAATGTTTTTGACACTTTTCATCCCGGGTCATTTATCAAACGGCCTTATTTGATCTCGGATGCTAAAATTAATCAAGAACTTAACCTGAGATAATAAACTGAAAGATTTGACGGTAATTGAGAGTGTGATTCGTTCCCCAACATAGTTGGTGCACAATGCTGACCTCCAGCCAAAATATTTAATGTAGCAACGCGTTGAAATACTAAGCGTGAACGGTTCCGATATCGAATGCCCGACCTCTCACTTGGTCGCTCCACGCTTCAGACATTCAAAAATACCGGCCGACGAACAAGTATTGGCATTAACATTGACCTCAGTGTAATTTTTTCTGTTGTTTTTATCCAGGGTAGACCCTTCCGGCCGTCAACATGAGTTGAGGGCTGGGAATCGTAGCTTCCATTTACAGGTTGGGTAGGGGGTCATGGTGGGATCCGGGAGGATCGGGAGTTGGGTACTTCGAGGTGAAAAGAATAGTAATACCGGGCGAGGGGGGGGGGTGGGGCGTGGGGGGTTTACCCTCTATATTCGGATGGTAGGTATGACCGTTATGTTTTTTTAGGGTTAAAATTGCCAGTTCGGTATTTTTTAGGGGTTGTTAAAATAAATCCTTTGTTAAACGAATTTTTAAGGTTTAAAAACGTGAAGCTATTGGACTGCTTGCAGTCCCGTGTTTTAGCAAACGTGTGTATTATTGATAAGAAGTTAAGACAAAAATCCTTTGGCGAACGTCCCATTAGTCATTACGTGCGCTCCTTTATCAGTACTGCATATCAAGTTCAGCGCAACACGAGGGGCCAAATGCCGAACCTCTAGCTACCCAGGGAAAATTTTCAGATTTCAATTGGTATTTTTTAGGTATTAAATTTTAAAACTGAGAGGTATTTTTTAGGGTAATTTTAAAACCGAGAGGTATTTTTAGGGTAATATTAGAACCGAGAGGTATTTTTTAGGGTAATTTTAAAACCGAGAGGTATTTTTTAGGGTAATTTTAAAACTAAGGGGTATTCTTTTAGGATAATTTTAAAACCGAGAGGTATTTTTTAGGGAAATCTTAAAACCGAGATGTATTTTTT
>JAOBRD020921230.1:0-12452 GCA_027575215.2 Hydrozoanthus sils | reverse complement strand
TTCGGTCCCAATCTCCTCTTTTGGAAGAAATACCTCGCCAGACATGCGTGATTAAGAAATACCAATGATATCCAATATGGCGGATAGGCCAAGGAGAGAGTGTAGAACTCCAAAGCGTTTAAAAGATGAATATACCGCATATAAACAAACAATTAAAAAGAAAACAAGGAAAAGTGATAAAGAGCTATATGAAGTTGAAGTTAAAGAGGTTGACAGGGAGAGTTGTAGAATGCAAATACATTTTAAAGGCTATGACGAGTGGAGGCCCGTATGACAACAACAAAATGCCGATTGTTCGATTAGAATGCATTTCTGTCCTATCGCATTAACAGATACTGCACTGACGAGTATCAGGAAGACAATCAAAAGCGTGACTTTTGAAAGCCATAAACCCGAAGTTAATTACTCACGAATATTCATGTATTGTACACCAAAATGCGGGAAATTTGCCAATCGTTTCGAATTTGGCAGTACATTTATAATTCATGCCTGCGCAAAGAAGCTTAGAACCAAAACTCCTACCGGGATCGATATATTTTGCAAGAATGCCTTGAAGAAGGGCCCGAACGGGAAGAAATCAACTGCAAAAACCCGAGTTTAGAGTTTCAATAAATGGATTTAAACTATACTTATCTAACGTCGAAGTGTTATATTTTTTAACTCCAGCGGTACATTTCCGGCTTTGGAATTACATAAAATAATAAATGAACAAAAATAGCAAAATCGATAACATTTTGAGTGACCAATGTGTTGGGTGTGGTCAAATGTTGTGATTTAAGATCTTTTGTACTCAGTGAGTTTGATATGGAAAAAGGCCTATACAATTGCTATAGATTTTAAAATCATTTCATTAGTAACAGTAGCTGGTTTGGAGAGCACACAAACACACTGTACATTCAGCGGCACATAGACCCTTTTCTTAAATTGCCGGGATATTAAATTCTTTAGTTGCTTTGCTAGCCTCGTTACTCGAAGCTAAACTAGCCAGGTAAATTTGAATAAAGACAATCACTCTCAGAAAAGAGCCTATACAATTGATATAGTTTGTAAAATCAATTCATTGTGGTTTTAAAAGACATTTTGAGCACTAAACACCCTAGGCAGCTGTGTTGGTTAAAATCGTATGACAAGTAACATCTGCCACTACATATTGTATTACGACAATCTTCGTTTTAAAACAATTGTGACAGCCTTGATTGTAAGCCGAGACGTTGACACAAAGTTCTACAGTGCAAGCACAATACATTCGGCATATCCACTTATCCACTTTGTATGTAAGAGCCTAATTATCAATCTCTGTTTGGTTACGATCTCTTGGCCACAATTTGTTTTTGTCTCCGATCCGAGCAAAAGCCTGGTAACGAAAGCACCCGCAATGTATTGTGGTAGATAGGCGCGCGTCATGTTACGAGCCTTTCACGTGGTCGTTCCTTTTTTTACCGCATCGATTGTCGACCTCAGATGTCTGTATAGAAAATTAAAATTTTGCAGGAGTCTGAAAACCAAAGACAAGCCAGGCTTTCGTTGCAATAAAAGAGAAAGAAAAATCTCAAAAGGTGTTCGGTTGCACGTTACCAACTCCCCACGTTTTAATGCTAAGTAGAGGCAACTTGCTGCCAAACAAACTGATTATAAAATGCCAAATGTTCGTGCAACATGCAACATCGCCTTATTTCTTCTCTGTGTGTTAATTTGCAATGGTAGCATGTCGTCTCAAATTTTTGTACTTTGGTCGCGGCAACCTCGTTCCCAGGGACTCTCTCTTTCGCCCGAAGAGAGAAAGCCTGGGAATGAGGCTTATACGAGAAATCCGTGAAATCCGTAAAATCCCACGTCAAAAGAAGCCCTGAGCTCGTATAACTCCATAAGGGGTTTTGGGTTGGTTTATAAACGGGCAGGGGTGGGCGGGGGGGGGTAGCTAATATCTTGGGGAGGGCTTATAAGCGAAATGAAAAATATGTTTCGGAACGAGGATATAAGGCGTATCTAAAAAAACGAATTAGATTAAAACACACCATAAAATTTGTTGTTTGAAACGGTCTACTCGGTAGCATCAACAAAGTTCATTTTTGTATTTCAATGTAAGATTGTTCTAAACTCAACTGCCACTTTTTATGCCTATAGCTTTTGACTAAAAATGTTGACTATTCAAAAAGAAACGCAAAAGGAACGCATGCAAACAAACTAGAACGTTTTGCACTAAATTTCTCGAGTATTTAAAAATAATCCAACTTCATTGCAAAATTAGGTGTTGTTTAATAGCTTGTTATGAAAACGGAAAGTGTTTGATTTAATACAAATTATACCTCATTTCATACTAAAAATGAAGTTTAAAAAAGGGCACGTGTTAAAAGATACGAATAAACGAAATTCCGGTTTTAAGTTTGTTTTAAGAGCTATGAAATGATTACAGCAAGGAAATCCCATAACACTTTCGGATTAGTTGAAACTAGGCAGAGATTTTGAATTTTTATCCGTCTGTGAGAGCTGATAAAACCTTGTGTTGGCAGTCGGGAATCTGGGAATAATCAGTTATTTAAGGATTACCCAAGAAAGTTATTTTATCACCGGAAATTCGCAGTGGTGGATAATTTAATTTGCGCTTCGCGAATAAACCAACACAAAGCCAGCGAGCATCTTTTAATACTTGAATTTGTGCACGTTTTAGTTAGCAAAAAATATCAGAAAGCTTGTATATTCCAGGTTTAAATGGAAATTTGAAATTAAGTGTGAAAAAATTTGCTAGTGTACGTGCCGGTTTCATTCACGTTAGCAACTCAAACAAAAACTGCTGTCTGCAACCGGCTTTAATCCACATGAAACCTATTAGATGTCGATCAAACCAACTGGTTTAATAAACGTACTGAATTCAATATTGTTGTTTTAAGTCACAATATTTTAGAGGATATACAAATGAGCAACATTTTTCGTCACGAGCCTGTCTGCTATCTACAAAGATGTCACAAACTACTCGACAGTACACGAGCTTTTCGATTCGATTCGCGATTAAAAAGTTTTTGCAGAGTTCTAAAAATTAGGTGCGATAATTTATAGGGGACGAAGTTGCAAAAAATCGTCACATTTTATTGTCATCACCCCTTACATTACAAATCTATAACGGAAGTGTGATGGTGCTTAATAATTCGTTTTGCCCCCTACTAAAAGCAAGTTTTGAACTTTATTCTAGTGACATACATATTTTGGAAATAAGAAAACGAGAACGGACAGACAACGGCAATGTTATAAATAAATATTGAAAGTCTATTGAACTGTTGGTTGGTATGAAATTTCTATATTTGGTAGACTTTTTACATTTTTTCGTATTTGGTATCAAAGCCGGGGTTGTTTACTAAATAAGTTGTTTATTTAGTCGCGAAACATGTAAAGCGTACGTGCTTTTGAAAAAAAGCTGGGATTTATTCATTATTCATTGTGCGGACCGTTCCTAGAGAGAAAATCATTTTTAAACCTAAGTCCTTGGTGTCTTTATGCGTTGTAAGAAGGTGCTGAGAGAAGCCAGGATAATGCGCTAAATAAAGTTGAAAATTATATTACCTTTAGTTGCTTATTGATGTCAGCTAGAGTTTGTGTTTCATTCTAAAAAGAGAGACCTCAGAAAATTTGTTTTATGATCAAATCTGACGGTTGTCAGTGAGAGTATACAGATAGTTTAAAACTCTTTTGGTTTTGTGCAAGCCATTCGGTTTGAGCAGCTTTGAAATGAAGCTCCTTTATCAACGTGAAAGATGACTCACAGCAGAACTGAGCGACGTTATCTTTTTAAGGCGTAGCAGTTTGGAAAGAAATGATGGAGAATTAAACCTCGACACAAGCTCAGACTCGCAGAAAACCTGAGCCAGCTCCGGATGGGATTTGACATTATTTATTTCTGATAACATGTGAAGCCTCTTAAAAGTGTCACAGATGCTGAAGGTTAAAGCAGTCGGACTGGATATAAATGGCTCAAAATTCTGATGAAGCTATCGATATCTTTCCGGAAACTGGTCTAAGGTCCCAACAGAGAACATCCAAAACACTTGTCATCATACACCAAAGTTAGTACACTTTGTCAAGGCAATATGTGCTTCGAGCAAATTATACTTAGTTTTTGAAACTGAATTTTTCTTTATCTTCCATGCAGTCCTACTCGAACAAGTTGACGAAATGAATCGGCTTTCTGCTGCTAAAAAGTAAATAGAAGAAACGCTGTTCATCCAATTAGTTCATGCAGTAATCCATGTATGACCTTGGCTGAGACACAGACACGAGTGTGTCTGGTCAAATACGTGCTTTTGGACAAGCTTGAAAACGTGACACAGTGAGAAAGAGATTTTCGGATCGGACATGCTTTATCTCTTAACTTAACCTCATAATCCGCTTTAATCTGAACCGTTTTAATACAACTTACAAGAAGAATCTTGTAAAACTGGTTACTTTAGATATCTTTGTTGTTATCACCGAAATTGCTAACATAAATTTAAAAAAACCTTGTGTATGGTACGTTTAATTCATTTAGCTTGAGAACATTTACGACTCAACTCTCAAGTCAGAAGAAATCATAACCGCGTCGGGGGGTTTGAAAATATTGACATAGTTTTTGACATTTTCGACAAGAAAACAATTTACTCAAAACCTACTTATCTTCAAAGCTTGTTTTCACTGGAAATCCAATTAATATCCATTTGGCTGTTTACGATACAGTATGCATGCCTTGTTGAAGATCAACTACAAGATTTCCTGATCGTGGCCGGAATTTCCGAATTCCGATGAAAGTGCGTGGAAATTGCATTGCCAAGGTTCAAACTTGAAGTACTTAGACAGAAGATTTGTCAACTAATACTTAGCCTTGTGTTTATATCAACTGCTATCTATCACCTTTAAAGAAGACAAAAGAGGTGAAAAAATGTTAAAATCTATCTTTTGATACCAACAGAAATTCTCCCACGCATGTACGTGGAATCGTAATCCACTCTAGCCAAGGCTTGTGCCTGCATGCTTTCACACGTTTGAGATCTTTTTTAATCTTGTTTGAGCCGAACTGGTCTAAAGTTTCATTTCACTGTCTATACTTATTTGTAATGATAATAACCCGGCAGAATATTTCTCTTCACTGACGACATGAACAAACTATTCCATGCAAAGCTATCGAAAATTAAACCTTTGCTACCATTCATCTTGCCGGAGAGAACAAGCTTCAGTAGCGAGAAAGAAAAAATTGGTTTATTCTTAAGGCTTGCATATTATTTCCTTTTTAGCGGGATTATTGATCAAAAAGAACCATAACAAAAAGAGAACTACAGAAATTAATTGCGGGCCGATCTTTCGTTTGCTCAAATTTTTGACGAGTTCGTTGTTCTCGCTAAGCTTTGGTACATTTTGAGCCTCAATTGTTCTTAAAATGTTTTTGTTTCTGTATCATTGTTTTATTTACATAATTTCATTTCTACAGCATGGATTTACAGACACACTTCGGTGTCTTCGGACTTCGTTCGACACTGTGGTAAAATATATTTGCGGCACAGTTTTTTTCTTCTCTGCTCGCTTAGCTAGTGTTTCTGTAAACTGTATTGAGAAAGACCTGCAATGAGACGCCACATGTAACGTTTGGCATGATTTTTTATCTTATTTTTTCAATAAAAACAAATGCAGCCGGTTACATTTGAATCGAAAGCCAATTTTAAGCTTGTTCTTAAAGTTAAACTTTGGGCATATTCTTATAAAGTTGTTCTTCAGTTATCAGTAATAAAGCGTGTAGTCTGATCTATGACCAATATTTGTCTGGTTTTAAAGTTCATCATCTTGTATAATCGTTTTTGGTTATTCGAAAACTTAACAGTTGGACTGAGTACAAAAAAGATGCATTTTTCGAATACGCATTCTTTTTAAGGACTATTAACTTATTTAACAATAATTCAATTGACTTGAACAAGAACTCAAAACTCAAAACTCGTTGGTTGTTTCGAATCGTGCGCGCCTATGAGCAGAAACTGCCCAGGAGAAAGGAATCAGCAAATTGATGACACTGCATAAACAAACTTGGAAATGGCAACTTTTGAAAAACTTTGCAAAAAAAAAATTAAAAAAAGATAGAAAAACATAGCAGATTTAGGCCTCCATCAAACGCCGCAGGAGATTTTGAGGATAAGTACTTCAGAAAAATTTAGAATATTTGTCTTCAGCAAGAAAATAAGGAAATAGAATAATCTTCTTTTCGCTCATAGTCGATGTTATCTTGTAACACTTCATGACGTCAATTGGGGCTATAGAGATAATTCACATGCTTCGGTTGTTCAGGCCATGTCTTACTTGTATGTTTACCCAATACGGAATCATTTTTGGATGTTTTAATCCTTAACGTACGATACAAGCTGTTGAAAATCAGATAACGGATTTTAGGTTCATGTTATAAACCGATTATATTAGAGGAAAATGGGATTTCTGTAAAGCACGTTTCAGAGGATATAGTGACTACATTTGTGAGCCAATGAATTTCATTAGTGGTATAACAACGTAACGCCGGTACAAAGGGGTATGTAAATACTTTAAGTTCAATCAAAACAGCCTGTCAGCCTCCAAAGATTTTTTTAGATCTCCATTTGTTAAAGATTTAAATGGTTAACATAGTTTGTTAATGCTGACATCAAAACGTCAAATACGTAAACTCAGAAGGGCTTGCAGGAAATCCCAAATCATATATTTGCTATAAAATGGATTGAGAGTTTGGGAAATGTTAAAATTTCTGATGCTCCTTTCATTGTCTGTTTGAGCAACAGTGCGACATACCGTTCACTATTTTATTACTTTTTTGTGAGAAATTATGATTTTGAGCTATGACTCGTTCGAGAAATGGAAATGAGCCGAGCTTCTAGAGTTTGCTTTCGTCTGAGTAGTTCTAGTGGAGAAGTTTCGTTCTCCATTTTTTTAAATTAAATCTTTTGATTTATTCATTCATATAGTTACATCAGTGGTATTACATTTGATAACACTACATTTTCGAAACGAACGTTTATGGAATAATAGATTCATATTGATTAATCACAAGCCCATCTGGTGGGAAAGATGGCACAATCAAGAGTTCACTTGGATAAAGTAAACAATATTTTGACATTGGACGGAAGTTTTATATCATACAAAGAGTTCTCCATTGTTTGTTGGTTCGTTTAGGAGGCAACTCGACAGTCACGTTATCCAGACTGAAAAACAAGACATTGTCTTGGTAAGCTAGAGAATATTTCTTTCATCCAGCATTCAGATAGCAAAAAGAAACCTACACGCTTTTTTTATAAGAACAATTTTATAAGAACAAAGAGGCTCAGATTGGCCAAAATTTAAGAACAATTTAGGAACAAGCTGAGGCTCGGGGCTCGATGAGCAATTTTTTTTAGCTTTACAAAAAATGATTCGTAATTTTTTTTTTCTTTTAATCATTATCAACACTACCCTGAAGGTTGTTCCTGTAATATACAATCGTTGTAAACATCACGTCATACAGCATACTGTATCTTCATAGGGAAACAAGCAAGCTTTTGTAGTGTATTGCAGTACCTTAGACTTAGCTGGATTTTTTCTTCGATTTAAACCACACATAGAAATAATAACAAATTAAGAACAGTTTGAGGCTCAAATCGCCAAAAAGTTAAGAACAATGAGCCTCGGCCAAATTTACTGGTCGTATAAAAAAAGCGTGTATTGTCTTTATTGAACGGCGTATGGGAAGCAAGTCAACAACAACAATCTTTCTTTTATATATTCCTTAACATGAATTAGTTACAGCTTTGTCAAAATATCGAAAGCTATTTAAATAACAGTTAATCAATACTTTAGAAAAACTGGCATCTAAAATAATCACAGGGTTAACAGACAAAGGTGCCAGCGATGTCGCAGTATTTTAGCAGCCGAAGAGAGGCTGAGAGCCTCTTTATGAATTTGGCGAGATTTTACGTAAAGAACTTGCGCTAATGGATCGAAATGACTGTGTAGAAATTTAACAGATAAATTAAACAAAAAGATGAATAGAATAACGAAAATAATTATAATAATATAAACTGAAACAAAATAAATTAAAACAACAATATAAATCAACAAAATAGATAAAAAATTATTACAAATGAAAAAGATTGAAATGAAATGAAATCGATTAAGATAGAATAGAGTAAAATAAAACAAAATTCAATAAAACAAGAACATATATCGAGCCTCAGCTCCGCGAATCAGAATTAGTAAAGTCCTTATAAAAGAAATGGGTAGGGCAAACTTGATAAGCGGCGACAAATGCTGTTTACGTATACAATACTGAACTCTTCTTCGTAATACACCCAAACCGTTACGTATATACTGCGGTGCAGGGTTGGGTTTAGAAATAACAACTTACAATTGTTTTCTCCGCAGTTGCTTTGGGTTAGGTATCTTATAAAGCCACAAACTAAAGACACACCACTGCGGCCACATAGTAGTTATGGTTTGATAAAATTGCGGTACATACCACTAATGCTTAGTGTAATTGAAGCAGTTAAGTATTAAGGCATATAGCCGGGTACACCAAGTATTTATTGATTCTTTAACTCTATTCAACAGGCCGGTTTCTGATATTACTCGACCGTTTCCGTCCTTTTCGATGTTGTGTTTGTCATATTTGTTCAGCTGCCGTCATTTTGTAACCGTTGAAGGTTTCTTTCACTAGATTGGCAACTCTACCATTGTTACGTTATCACAGCATTTTCGTGCATTCAACTGTAAACAAAGATTAAAACACAGATATTAAAAGTACAAGTTATTAAAGTTGTGGTTGTAGCGAATGTAGATAGGGGCTTCCTAGCTTGCTTTTGTTTCTCGAATTACAAGTGGCCACGGAATATAGCGGTTTCCGGCGCGGCCGAAAGAAATTTCTTTGAAGGCTGGTCAAAAATTCACAATGGTGCAAACTGTTACATGTCTAAATGCCCTTAATGAAGCACGATAAATAACTTCAAAAAGTAACAACTGAATACACAAAGAAACTTGTTTAAGCAGCAAGACGTAGGAATCGCAAAATTTCCAACACATTTTTTGAGGAGTTTCGAATTGAGGAGTTTAGGAAGCGCCAAATGTATTTTTCCTTTCACTTTCTTTCAAATAAGAACTCTGTCAAGCTTAAACTCAAAGTAAATCTACATAGAGTTTTGCAGTGAAAAGGGCATGTTCTGATAATTTAAAAAAATTATGCTTTTATGAAAAAGAAAAACGATCGAGTTGTTTTAGACTTAGAGTTTTTATTGCTTTATACAAACTCAAGCGAATAGCAAATATCCCGGCAACAAAAACTTTTCCTAATTCATTCTCTCGTCATTACCACTTTGAAAGTTTGCGGTGAAAGTAGTGGTTTATGGACCGAAGACTGCAGGAGAAAGGATTTTCTTTCTATTCGCAAGATCAAATACTTGCCGCAGATTAATAGGTAATTGTAACTGCCGGAAGCGACTTCACCTATATACGGATACACCACGCAGCAGCAGTCACTTTTTTCTACTCAGAATTGTTATGCTTGCAAAGGCATTACTGAAGTTTGCTTTTAGTTTCGCCGCTTAAGACGTTACGAAATTGACATTTTATCAAGTGTTTTATGCTTACGCGCCCCTATTACAATCCGGCATGAAAATATTCCCATCAAAGTTATAATGACAATCGTGACCTTCATTTTTTTTGAAGTTTTCATTTCGATCCTTCTATTTTAGGCGAACCTTTTGTTTTTTAATGTTAACAAGGTGTCGTTTGGAGTTAGATCATTTTGTATCAGGTTCCGAAGAGGAAATGTTTTCCCAACCGCAGCAGTTTGATAAAAACAAAAAACAGAAAATGCCCAAATAAACAATTCTTTATCCTCTCTAAAATGTTTCCGGCTTACCCATGAGTTGTGTTTGATGGTGGTCCGTTGTCAATTCAGTGAACAATGCCATTGAAAGTACAAATTACCTCGTGAAGCCAATATCCAGCTTCATTACGCCGATTCACATATTTTTATATAATCTGAACGTAGTAACTTTTGAATTCCAGTTCGTAAAACGACCGTCTCTTTACCTCAGTTTGACTCAGCTGTTTTTTCCGCCTTACAAATCTCAAGAAGTTTACAGATTTCAATAAGGTTTTGAAAGTTTGACTCTTCTTCCAAGAGCGACAGGGTGCAAACACTCTGTGGGTCTCAAAACCTTGGTGTATCAACCATTCATCGTTTACTTTGTCAAACTTGTAGCAAGTTCTGCAGACTACAGGAGTTAACCGCGTTAAGGTCAAGTAATGTTAGTGATCAAACAGTTTACAGGGAAGTCTTCACAACTACCGAGCGGTTTGGTTTGTTGGCATCCTTAAAGATGAAAAGAGACACGAAACTCATGAATCAGAGAAAGCAATCTATTGTTTTATTGCCCTCGTGACCTCTTAGTTGGTTTGTAAGACGGAAACATCTGCTGGGCAGTTGATTAATCACTGAGTTATCTGATACAACGTTTTAAAAGTTCTTCCGCTTAAAGCTACTTTATGCAACATAACTGAACTAATTGTGGTGCAATACGGGGCTAACATTAGTATGAACTGTATGAACCGTATCAAAACTCCGCTTTATATTGCACAGGGCTGCGATCAGGCTTCTAGTTAATTTCGGGAAGGCCAAGCAGGAAGTTACAAATGAACAAAAATATCAGGTTGGCATATAAATGCATGGCAAAGCCGTTTTTGCATTACCAACTTTGAAAGTGTTTTCGGTCAGAATTCTTGGTTTGCAAGAAAGAAGAAAAATAAACCTAAAGAACCGTGGTATTACAAGAAAACATGAATATTAAAGAAAATATTTCCTTAAACTTTGACTTGAAAATATGGAAAAATGATCAGAAGGAAAGGCAATGTTTTGGTCAGTGCCAATAAGCAAGTACAATGCAACTACTTACCCACTCCCCCATGGCACTTGACTGAATTAGTTGTAGCCGTTTAGGGGAGGGGTGGGTAGTTTTGCCCTTTTTTCCGTATTGCGTAATATATAAATAGAATCAGTTGCATGCAAAGAGAGAGTTTCCAGTGACAAAGAACAATAACTGAAAGCTAAGTTACTAACTCGAAAAGTTGGTAGGAATCAAAAGTTTTTCCGAACTCTGTCAGGGTTTCATAGATTATGAAACGTTAATGAATGAACTATAAAGGGCATAAGCAAGTAAAAAATATCGAGAGCTCTAACGGGATGGCAAAGTCATGAGAGGCGTCTCTCCTCGCGCACAAACAGGCCGAACTGCTTTTTCACCGGCTATGAGACTGAATAATGCAGGTCTTGAGTAACAAAAAAGGGGTAGTTTTGTGGCTAGAGTACGTAATAGAAAATATTTTTATAGGGTTACGGAAAGGGTACTTACATAGATTTATTACTGTAATGTAAGTAGATAGTCTTAATATTTTTAAACCCAAATAGGTGAATAGCACTTTTCGCGCGCTCTGATCCGTTCATCAAACACCAATCACCATTCGGTCACTCAACCGTGAAATTAGGAAAATGGCGTCCCGTTTTCGAGAAGAAATATTGAAGGAACCCCTGAGATCCTCTGTTTTCCTGTTTGGTCAGTAATCTGGCTAATTAAAAATTGTCCCTCTCTTAGTTTTAGTGCCTAGTGTCGTGGTAAATATCCACCACTAGTCACCTCCTCTTCGGGAAATAGTTGTTAATTATCGGACACTGGCTTTATAACCAGCTGGATAAAACACCAGTGATAGCACATGTGCGATGCATTTTTGTGGCAGTGACACCGAGTAAAAACAAGCACTTGCATGACGGTGATAGAAAATGACAATAGAGAAGAGTGTGACAGTGATGGTAAGTATTATAACCAGTATATCGAGTCGCCAAATTTAGTCTACACACGCTTTTTTATAATTAAGAAACAGTTACTTTCGGCGGAGGCTGGACTCAATTCTTTAACATTTTTGGCGATTCCTTAATTGTTTTTACTTCCTGATATTTCCTGTAAAAAATGCAATATTGTAAACTTACATGTTCAAGGTTTTAAAAATGAAATTATTAAAATTTCTGATCAATATTTCAGTCTGGTGATTGTTCAGTTAGTTTATGGGCAATCTCAGCTTGGGTGTTCCTTACCAAAATTTGCCCTTATAAAAGGAAAGCTTGGAATTTTTTTGCTGTTCTACTTTAAGTTGTATGCATTTTCGAGTTTCTGTAGGTTCAAGATACCGCCAGTTCGAGTTACCGCCAGTTCGAGTTACTAATTTACCACCGCGAGCCCGAGTTACCAAAAAGCTAACCGGCCTATTGAATCACTTGACAGTTGTGTAGGTCAGTTGGCATCGAACCTTGTAGGTCAGCAAGAGCCAGTTAAATGATTTCTGATTCTATACACACTATCAAAACCTAAACTTTTGTTGGATAGTGAGGAAGTTGAAAAAGATATTTGAATAAGAAGAAATTTGAGTAAAACCGCCAA
>JAOBRD020921229.1:5109-26838 GCA_027575215.2 Hydrozoanthus sils | reverse complement strand
GCTAAAATAAGGCAATGTCCAGCCGAGGTAAAAGTTTCTATATACTAGTACTTTGATTACGAAAATATTCGGACGATGATGTGATTAATTTGTGAATGCACACGAGGTACTGCTTCGAGTTCTCCTCTATGGTGAAGGATGAGTCAAGCATAATTTCTAATTAATTCTGTATTACGTGTAGTTGATTGTCTTAAATTTGTGGGCAAAAATGTCCAAAAGATTTTGGTCCAAAATTAAATGTCAAAAAGTTTAAGGTCGAAGCAAGGTACTGGCGCACATGCACAGCCTTAGTCCCAAACTGAAGTAAAATATTCACAAACTCCAGCGTGGTGGGACTGAATTTTAGAATGAAACAACACACTGAGTTTCGGATAACAGGTTTTCTCGCCGAAATCTGAAAATGTTTTACTTCCATTTGATACTAAGTTTGTGCATGTGCACCGATATCTATTTTTGTCAGCGATACAGTAGAAACAGGGCACAACTGCAGAATAGCCCGCCACCTAGTGCCATCATTTGTTCTTGGTTGTAATGCGCATCTATTTTTATAGAACAAGAAATGTGCGGTAATAAATTACTGTAGTGGCAGGGTATTCTGCAGCTAAGCAGGAAACAGTTTAAAACGGTCACCTTCCGGCCAGAAAAAATTGAACGTAATAACGGGGATGACCAGACCGTATTAACGAGGGTTTTTATATAAAAAAAAATATAGCCATTCGACCAGCGGAACAAAAAAGTTGACCGTTATAACGAGGTGGTCGTATAAACGAGGTTGTCGTATTAACGAGGTGGCCGTAAGGCAGGGTTCCACTGTACGTTGAACACGAAAAAGGTCAATTTACAAAAATGGCCGTCAGACGGTTAAAGTCCATATCAAGCTTATTTTTTTAAGTTCCAGATGGAAAGTTGAACCCTTTGATAATAATAATTTTCAAAATGAAAACCTTTTCTCGCCATTCCTGTTACATTTTTTTAGATTTGAAGCGTTCAATGATGAGGTAGCAGGAGGCATATGACATAGCACGAGGCATGAAGCAGAGACAATTTTTTTATCTCAAAAACTTCAGTTCTGGCTACAATAGTCACATTGTTATACCTTTAATCAATAAATTATTCCCTTAAAATTGTTTGAAATAAAAAATTTATAACATTTTTTAACAGAAATGAAATTTTTTAAACAAAAACCACATAAATCACTGCTGCTACGTCACAGGTTATCAGTCCCCGGCCTGCTCGGTGAAAATTTACATTCCAATCTTTTTTTTATTTAAAAAAGCATACTTAGACGTGGAAATTTTCTTTGGTTATTCGATTTTTGAGTTCACAGATGACAACAGTTTTAATCTGGAACTTAAAAAAATAAGCTTGATAGGGATTTTAAGCCAGAGACCGATCTAAAGGTTGAGGCATTTTAGGACTTTCAAATGTAGAAAAAAGAGTCCGATTCTTTCCTAAAGTACTCGTCTACTCCTTAGTTTGTGTGATTGCCATCATTGTGAATTCGGTAGATACAACCTGATACCAACTTAGTAAAATAATGCCTGAAAACTTGCTTGTCTTTTTCCACATTAAAAGAAAATCGTTACAAATAGTCGAGGAATCAAAAACTGATAAGAGTTTTGTAGCAGTATAGTAAGCTTATTGCACATCACATTATAACTTATTAGACTGCGTTTTATCAACGTAGTTTTAGAATCTTTGAACTGAGACGCCAAGCTAAGAGAGAACTAATGTTGACAATTGTTGACCTTGTTCACAAGATAACAGCTTTATCTAACTTATAATGTGTTTATTGTTCTTCGACAAGCGTGTGGATGTGCAGACGGAGTTACAAAGATCAAAGCGAGTTTTTATGGAGGAGGCAAAAAATTGTGCTAGACACATGGCCTGGGTGTCCAACCTTATTTTTACGAAGGTGAAGAAGTTTGATAATAAAATCTCGCCGATAAGTAAATTTTACATTTTCTCCATTTTCAACATTTTTGTAATATTGTTAATACGCAGTATAAGTTGAATCGGCTGCTTGTTTACTTCATAAGAAAAAGCAGACCCAGTCTCTCCTCCTATATAGAGGTTCCAGTCTGTCCTCCTCTTATAAAGAGGACCAGTCTCCTCTCCTTCTATCAGGAGGCCATGTCTCCCCTCCTATAGAGGCCTAGTGTCTCCTCCTCCTGTCAGGAGGCCCAGTCTTCCTCCGATAAAGAGACCCAATCTCCTCACCTCCTATATAGAGGCACAGCATCAGGATGGCCAAGTCTCCCCCTTCGCCTCACAGGGTGCCTTGTCTTTCATCTCACATGCATACATTCATTCATGCATGCATGCATACATACATATCTACCGTACCGCAATCATACAAACATACACACACTGATTATTTCCACCATGTTGTTCAAGCATTAAAGGCTTTTTAAACCTATCGATTATTTCAGGAAAAGCAAACAGACCTTCATTGGATGCTGATTACCATTCTCTCAAGTCTTGAACGTGCCACTACACGTGGATCATTGTTTGAATTTACACCCGAGTTCTATATCGAGGTGGCTATCCATGCATTCCATGCCCTCAGAAACTACTATCATCCTACCATCGATTTTGAAAACATTCCAGGTATGTTTCTTGAAGTACCTACTTGTTGTGCTGTGGAACCGTGAGTGAATGAACCTATATTTAATTGTACCTCTTTTAGGGTGTGGCTTGCTAAAAAATTTTATCGTTTCTATTATCCATACCTAATAAACGAAATAATTTGCTAAACTAAAGTATTTGTTGTGACTCAAAGCAATTATTCATTAAAAAGCTTTTATTTGTTCAGGAATATATGTTAGTACTAACAAACAATTTTCACTTGTGCCCAACTTGGTTCCCGTAGATGCAGCAAACACGTTGGACAAAATGGCGTTGTTTCTGTGTACCCATTTCACAGACCAAAGAATCATAAATCCAGGTGAGGTCAGCTTGGGGTAGCCGTTCTTTGTAATGCTCCCACTACGATCTGGGTTCGGATACATGGCACAGATTTGTTCTTCTCAATCTCCTTCCCTCAGAAAAAAAACCCAACATACATTGGTTGCCTTGCGATTTAAGCACGAGCAAACTAGGCAGCAGGAACCTTAAGCAACGAGGACTAGAACGTTGACGACGGCGGCAGAAAACAATAGTGAATACAATAGCTGCACAGTGGAATGCAAAATATGTGGAGAAAGCTGCAGAGCTTTCTTGGAGCGAGGACATTATACACTTTTAGATAATTATTTGTTTGGCAAATGAGCGAGACCAGATGTTTTTTTAAATTAATGGTCAACTTTTGTTCAGAGTATGTTATATATATATGTATTATATCGTATGATATGGTATGTAGTGTTAAAGGTAAATGGTATGTTATGGTTTTGTGTATGGAATGGCATGGTATTATGTTAAAGTAAATGGTATGATATTGTGTGGCATATGGTATGGCACACAATAAGGTAAATGGTTTGATTTGGTTTGGTATATGGTATGGCACATTATAGATCAAATGGTATGATATGAGGTGGTATATGGTATGGTATATGATTAGGTTAATGGTATGGCACAGTTCCGTATATGGTATGGCACATGTAAAAGGTAAATGGCTTGATATGGTGTGGTGTATATGGTATGGCACATGATAAGGTAAATGGTATGATATGGTGTGGTGTGGTGTATATGGTATGGCACATAACAAGGTAAATGGTATGATATGGTGTGGTGTATATGGTATGGCACATAACAAGGTAAATGGTATGATATGGTTCGGTATATGGGGTGGTATGTTCCAGGTGGGCAGTTGGCAAAATTAACAGGCTACCTAAACATTTTTGTGGACGACTTTTTAAAGCAATAGTTTCTGCTTTGGTCATTTGCTGTATGTACTTCAAGAACTGTATACTTCAACCCTGGTTTTCACATAAAGTCGAGTTTGTATCACTGAATCCAAATCACTATAGATAAATACCTGATGAAGTTTTTTTGCTTTTTTAGACTTGAAAGATGTGATAATCCAATCTCTTGCTACGTTTGTGTGCCAGAAAGACTCACTCAGCGCCGTCGAGAAAATGTCAGAACAAATGTGAGTGAAACTGTAAAGTTTTACTGATAAATAAATTGAAATTCCTAGAAATTCTATTATCAAGGCCATTCTATAAAACTGAATGGCAAGCCCTAGTCTGGAAATGTGTCATCAAATTCCGTGACTTTTCACGATTTTCCTCAACTGTGTAATCCCCGATTCAGTTTGTAGCTGATAAATACACATGTTTGGCGAGGAAGGAGACTGCAGCGAATTAGAAATACATATAGGTTCTCTTTTCCCTTCCAGCACACTCTTCCAAAAACATTGGTTTGAATGCCCCGACTTGGACTCGAACCCACGTCTCCTGGTTACTAGTCAGGCGTGACAACCACTACACCACCGGGACTCACCATGCTTGCAACATAGCAATTTACGGGGTATAGAATTATCAACCGTGTATGTTCCCAGGGGCCCAATATTTTTTTCATTAGAGTATGTTTTTCTGCTCTTTTTCTGCTGAAGTCGCCTTTTGTAAAATAATTCAACTACCCGCTTTTAAAACATTTTATTTGAAATTAACGGTTGACAAGTTACAGTTTACACTTGGGTAACGTTAAAAGTGAAAGCACTTACACTCTATCGTTTAGTTTTCTGTTGGTGCCTTAACACAATTTGTTTATGTGCCACGTATTTTATTGTTTATTTATTAGACATTTTCACCCTCATGCGCAATGCGTATATCCCACTCGGTTTTGGCGGGCCACAGGTCTTACAAATGTCACCGAATCCAGTTGTCTAGACAAAGCAATGGGAAATAATCATTACAATCATTATAAATTACTGTTCAAAGGCAAAAAGATTATATTTCAGAAACTGTAACATTTGTATTACCTGTGGACCAAAACAGTGGGATTTACGCACTGCGCATGAGTGTGAATATACCTTGTAGAATTGCTAGAAATTGTTATTCTAACTTTATACTTTACAATGATGGTATTGCTGTCGTATTGTTGGGTTTTTTTGTGTGTGCGTCTAGACTTTATACTGCACGGTGTTAGAAACTGAGTATTTAACTGTGGCACCAGTATTTAAAACATAATTATAATAATGTACCGACGGTTTATTTTATAGTATGTTAATCTGTTTGTTTTCTGGAGTACAATTTCAGTTCTTTAGCTTATTAAATTTGATAATTTCACGACATTGGTACTGACAAACTTATTTGTTCCTATTTTTCAAACAATTTTTATTATTTTCCATTTCCTATTTTGGTACTCAAATAAAGCGGTTCTGTTTTGCCCTTAGACAAGAGAAGAGTTTGCGTGCGTTGATGGGCGCTTATGACAAGAGAACATGGGTGCAGACAACTTGGATTCTTGTGAGAATCTGGAAGGTAAGACTGTTACTGTCGAATAGCTCGTGGTGAATTGAGTTGTGACCTTTGTGAGGGAGGAGTTGTAGGGTAACCCATGGCTGGCAGATTGTGTTGTAAGGGTTTTGATGGTAAGAATAGTAATGTTGGATAACACGAGACATGTTGTATTGCCGTTCTGGAGTTTCTTGTTATAAAGATATATATGTTATTTGCTGGCCGGGAGGTCCATATTGAGAAAAACTGTGCCAGAGGTCTTGCGTAAGGACCGAGGCCAAAGGCCGAGGGCACAGTTTTTCTCGATACGGACCTCCCGGCGGACAAATAACGCGTTTATTTTTTTTCTCCTGTGTTTTCGTGTTGTTTTGTTCAGCAGGATAATAAAATTCACTGTCTCTAAACTTTATTCGTCGGATATTATATCAAAAAAAAAATTCAAAAACTGTTTCCAAATGTTAACGCTTTATAAGCTAAGACTTGCAAAACTAAAAAAAACTGAATGTTTTGAGTTGAGTCGTCTTTGCTTGTCACGAAGTCGCTGTTGATATTTGACCACAGGCAAGATAGTAAAATTCCGCCCGCTCAGGGAACCAATCAGATTGCAGGATTCGTTTCATCTTGCCCGCTCGCGCGCCAAAAAAAAATAAAAAGCATACTCTTACTTTGTTATTAGCTTTTATTTAGTCAGATCTTCACGTCTCAAATTGTTGGCCAAATCTCTTGACCTTCAATCTAAAGCTAGCAAAATTAATTCTTTTTGCGAGCCAAGCGGCCTATTGGGCCGGTGCTTATTCTCGGCTCCCATAGTGTTAAGAGGGTGAGTTTCTTTGGCTCCCCCTGGACAGCACACTAATCCATCGCATGTTAGCCCCCAGCAGAACTGGTACTGGTTTATATGGCTATGTCGACTGTAACAAGTCGGGTAAAGTGTCTTACTCAAGGACACAACAAAGTGGTCTGACTTGGGCGTGAAATTGCGATCCTAGGATTAAGAGTCAAATACACTAACCGCTCAGCCACTACACCAATGACCTTGAACAGTTTCGATGGGGTAATAATCCCGGTTTTTTAATCTTGAGGCATCCGTAACTGGAAATCTGACGTGAGCTGGTTTCAGCGGATTAAGACCCTCTCTCATTGTATTACTCAACTCATTATGAGGTGCGTGTCGCCAACATCTAAAATCTCCTTGCAGCTTCAATGGAAAATTGATCGATTAGTTTTGCAAATATGAATTTGAGCATCCACCACAAACTTCCCAAGAAGAACTATGAAATTCTCCCTAATTAGAATGTCATGGAAGTAATCAATGAGAGTTTGCAAACTTGTCATTAGAACCCCTTAGGAGTGAAGGGTTAATATTAACAATATTGTAAGAAATCATAATAAAAACATTCCCGTTTGTTTTTGTTTCCAGGGTTGTGGCTTTGCATTCCGTTACACAAATCGACATGACATCATTGCAATCGGACTGCCTGAACATGGTTTGTGCTGTGATTTAGGGCTTTATCTTTCTTCAATCTATATACTGTCTACTCATTCATTAGAACTTACCTTACTGTTGACGAAGGCCTTTGAAGTAATAATTGAAAAACGAGGGCGAGTATTTTACTGAATTTGCAAATAGGTACAAAAATACTGATGAACAACAACAACATTAAATTTTTTATTTGTACCTTAGATGTGATTTACAGAATTTTAGTTGGTTTATCTAAACTTAGAGAAGGTACAAGCCCAAACAAATAACTGAGAAGCAAAAAGTGGTTTAGACCAGGTGACAGTTGTACATTTGATATTTGTTGAGGAGGCGGAGGAGGCAACATGGCTTCATAGTTCGTTTGGTACAGTACTATGTCGGTAATCACAGAGATAGCGTGGCTTCGTAGCTCATCTCATAGAGTACTGTACTGGTAATGACAGAGATAGCGTGGCTTTATAGTTCATTAGGTAGAGTACTCTACTGGTAATCACAGAGGTGACACGGCTTCATAACTCGTTTGGTACAGTACTGTACCAGTAATCACAAAGATATCGTGGCTTCCTAGCTCATTTCGTAGAGTACTGTACTGGTAATCACAGAGGTAACGTGGCTTCATAGCTCGTTTGGTACAGTACTGTACCAGTAATCACAAAGATATCATGGCTTCGTAGCTCATTTGGTAGACTTCTTTATTGGTAATAACAAATAACTGAATAGCTAAAAATGGTTTAGGAACAGGTGACAGCTGTTCATTTGGTATTTGTTGAGGAGACGGAGGTACAAATTCTACTGGAATACAAAACAATGAATGCACGAGACTTACGTCTGAGAGGTTTTTAATGTTTTTTAGCATTTTGAAACCCAGTGAAGCACAAAGTCGAGTTTTTCAAATAACTTCTTCGACAAATACAACTGTGAAAAAAGTTTGTAATTAGCGGTCTGTTTACAGAGAGTAAAACTGGAATTCAAGTATGACACCTAGTCACCAAATTGCTAGGTTAATATTTTATTGTTCTTGTCAGCCAATTGGAATCAATCTACAGAGAGCCGATGAACTTCCTACATCTAGTAATGTCTTGATGGAATTCAGGAACTAAATGCCAGTGGAACAAGCTTGTAACACTGGCGTAAAGTTCGATAGAGATTTATGCGTTTTATTAAAATGGTTAATGGTTTGAACGTAAGGGAAGGAGAAGGAAATAGTTTTATCTCTAACTTAACCAAATAGCCCAAATACTCTGAAGATGTCTTCCACACAGGTTGTCGGTTGTCAGTCATTTACATCGACAACAGTCCTTCTCAGGACTACAGTAATCCGGATGATCTCACCGTACGATCAACCGTTTTATTAAGTATCGATTTACTACGAAATTCTTCCCCTTCCTGGTACGTTAACACTAAAATCGCCTTTTATGTACTCTGATCTTGTTTCAGCTCCATGTTCTTCGAAGGTGCTACAGCTGCAGTTGGCAAAGTTGAGTCTTGCAGACAACGGTCTTGCAAACGAGTTTCTGAACGGAGTGCTAAACCAACTGAACTGGGCGTTTTCAGAGTTTATCGGGATGTTACAGGAGGTAAAGATATAGTAGAGATCAAATGTTTTACATATAAGCCTTATGAGAGTGTTTCTGTTTTGCGATCAGTTAATAACATATTAACAAGAACTTTTGAATATGATCTGATAAAAGTATCAAAATTGAAGACTTTCAAAAGGTACTATAACTTTAAAACTTATTTAAAACTTCTAACTTTTCGGACACTAACTCTGACCTTCGTCACATTCTAAATTTTCCTGTAGCTAAAGTTAAGCAAGTTACCTTTTTATGACACACTACGGCAATCGAACAATCAACCAGTACAAGCAGGTGACATGAACTAGGAAAACCAGACAAAGGAAGATATAATTTTGTCTTTAACATAACCAAGTTGGCCCCAAACCAAAGACCAATGCAATTTCAAGTTGAGCGAGGCGATTTGTTAAGCTGATGTAATTGGTTTTTCGAGTACCTTACCTGTACGGGCCGTTGATTATCACAACCAGACAATGTGTTAGCTCTGAGTACTTTGACTTTTAAGCATAAAAAATAAAAAAAACATCATCCTAGAAGCTGTCCAATGATAAGACTAATTTCTTGCTAAATTTAAAGCCATTGTTCTAGTATTGCATTCTAAAACTATCCGTTTCTTGGAGACTTGCCAATAGTCATAAAATAATTTCGATAATATGCGCGCTCTGATTGGTTGAGGACCATTTTCTAAATCTGGATGGAAATCATGAATGACATCATCAGTTGTTATTACTCGTGTCCCAAGCAAAGCCTGGGCACGAGTCTTAAAATGGCCTGTAAATCTATCAGGCAGAGTTTTCAGGTCACGTGGTTTGCCATATTGTTTACATGCGCTACAAGCATGTAAATTTTGAGATTTCGAAGAAATGTTGAAGAAAACTATGGAGAGTAATTTTGCTTCGTGGACGCACAAAGTACACACGTTTTCGGAACTGGTTGTTCCACCAATTCATAGACAAAGAGGAATACAAAACGTTGCCAAATGGATGCCAAGCGAAAAAATCCCAAATGAACTCAAATGAAACTCAAATGAACTCAAAGACACTCAGAAATTTATCGGAGAAAAAATCAGATACAAAATGTTTAGTTATTAACAGGAATTGTTTTGAGCACATAAAACGAAGAGAAAATATCGCGAAGATGTCAGTGGCCATCTACAAGGTACAACAAGAAAGATTTGACTAACTTAAATCGCCAATTACCGAATTAAGTTTGATATGCCTTACTATATTCTGTTTTATATTAATGTTAAATATCTACTTGAGTGTGCACCGTTCATTCAAATGGCCACTATAGCAAGTACGTTTATAGTCGTTCTTTTATACTTAGCCTTGTATAAGTTGCTGGTTGTAAATGAATGTTTCTTGACTATGATAAATGATTGCGATATATTTGAGAAGGCTGAACTGCTGTCCGTAATTGCTTATCACAATAAAGACTCAGTTTTTGTGGAGGAGTACAGGTCTTGTTACGCGCAGTTTTTAAGGTTTCTGTTAAGTATTTGAGTCACAAACACAGACTTTGTGCTACATGTGATGGAGAACCGAGCAGAATCCCAGTGAAACAATTGCAACGCGTTTTGCACAAAAGCAGAAAAGTACGAAGAATCATTCACAATTATACTGCCAAAAATGTACCGAAGTCATCTAGAGTTCGTTGCTATGTAAATAAATGTAATTTTTACCACGAAGAATTGAAGTCGTGTCCAAAAGTTTCTCAACGAAAAATTAGAAGTAGTAGATACAGAGCTCTTGACATTTCACCTAGATTGATTAGGAAACTATGGTGTCGAGAAGGACTTGATACAAAAAAAAAATCTACAAGAGACCACTGAATTTAAAGCATAATTGTGAGTCACTGTTATCTAGTCTAAGTTTAACTTCCCAATTCTTGCAGTTTCATTTCTTAAGTCCGTTATAGACAGAACAGAGCAATGTCAGTAAGGGATTTGCAGCAAACCGGCTGTAATTAAACTTGTCGTTCCACAGTCTGCAAGCGACTTTCTGTTGTCACGCGCTCTATTTGTCGAGTTAAGTTTATAGCCCTTGCCTAATAAAGACAAAGCGTGAGTATGTCTAAATTTACTTTCGATAGAAAACGGAGAGGAACTGTATGCTGCGAAAATTTTGAATTTAAATCATTGTACACTATTAAGCTCGCTTAGTATTAGCAGTGTTGGTAGCACAAGTTGCAATGTGAACAAATAATTAAATTATTTACGTTTGAAGCTTTCTTACGTTTGTTCTCAAGAGCGGATGACCGAGAAAATTAAAAACTCGTTGACAAAAGTGAAAAATCCGATTTCTTCATATTTTGCCAGAAGAAAACCTTGGGTGAACTGTTTATGAAAATCCAAGTTAAACTGTTCAATTTTTTTTTGTTTTCGAGAAATCTAGGAAAATGTGAAATCCAATGTTCGGTGCTAGTGGAGCGGAAAATTTTACTTCAAAATAGTGCGTTTTCGACGCTCGCATGTGACAAATTGCAAAATCGCATCAAATCCAATCCTTTATTTCTACATGAAGAAAATGCATGTATTGGTTGGAAAAGCAAGTTTTCACAAAATTTCTTGATCTTGAATTTAGCTACTTCGAATTGTAAGCCCGCACCTCGAAAAGAGCAAAACTTTACTCGCCAAAATCGCAATCTGCTACATCGATATTGAAACTTATTTTTGCATTGCAAGGAAGCTCTGTCATTTTAATATGATATAAAAAAATTTGGCTTGAGGAATTCAAATCCCACCCGTTGCGAGCCTCGAGTGTGAAAGGCAGTTTTCCGAGTTTTCTTACCATATCGTCGTTGTGACGGTCACGCAATCTCAAGGGCTAAGATTAGAAACACGAAGAAACTACAACTTAGCTCTTGCTTCAAAGCTATCACGTAGCATGAAGTTGTTTTACGCTCACAAAGAAACATTTTAAACAAGATTTTTTAGGTAGATATCGGTTCACCTACTTAGTACTTGTCAACACCATTTTAGTACGAATAGAGTATTAAAGGCTTCACCAGTCTTTGCAATTAATATACTGGTAAATACGTGGGAATCGTCATCTTAAGCTAAAAAACATTGACTAGCGGTCCAGAAAATTCAACTCAATTGTAAATTACACGATTTTTTTTTATAAGAACCAGTAAATTTGGTCGAGGCTCATTGTTCTTATTTTTTCAACAATTTGAGGCTCAAAATGTTCTTATTTTGTTCTTAACTGCAATATATTCTTTTATGGTTGAAAAGCGACTTGAAAGACCTTCCGATGTTTATGCATGTATGTTAAAGAACGTGTGTACGTGCAAGACATTTTTAAATGGTATTACATGTACTGTATCAAGTTACAGTGCGAAGTTATTCCTGTTTACTTTTTGACAATATTAACTGTGGAGCTGTGCTGCATAATTTCGAAATACATGTAAAATTATCACAATGAGTACAAATGTAAAACCACTACCTACCAGAAATCTTTCTTTGTCAGAACAACTAGAATATGGAACTGCCTTTCAAGCGAACTGAACCTTAACTGCTCATCTGTAAACACACTTAAATCTGCCCTACAAGAATATTACTTCGCCGTCCTTGATTTTTATGACGCAGAAGATCCGCGCTTGATGAAAACTGTATGTCCTAAATATAATTCGTGTCGAAGTCTCGCGCGTCCTGTAACTTGTAATTAGTTTATAGTACCACTGTAAATCCATGATTTGTTTTTATCCTTTTTTTTTAAGGGCCCGCAGTAAATGACAACACGCTGTTGCGGTTACCCAGTCGCTTTGCGACGAAGTAAATGAAATAAAAATAAATAAAATAAAAATAAAACTGTGTGTATTTTACAGAAGATGACAGTACATGTATGTGTTACAGTTGGAGTATACTTGTATTAAAATAATAAGTAACGAAATTTATTTAATGTGTGATGCTCTGTATGATGACAGCTTGCCACGCTCATTTTGCTGTTTTTTCTTTTTACGCTCATTTTTCTATTTTTTTGTTTATTTATTTTTTAATTTTCATTTCAGCCTCAAATTGTTCTTAATTTGTTCTTATTTTTCGGGCGATTTGAGCCTCACTGTTCTTATTAATTGTGTTCTTAATAAAAAAAAAAGTGTAGTTGATTTTCGAAGATAAATAGTCGTAAATCAGTCGGAGGTTTCAAAAAGTGACGTGGATTCTAGCTCCTCGCATGAAACTGAATTGAAATGAAAATCCGCTGTCGATATCACTCTAACTAGTTGACGACTTTTTATTTTTTTTAAATACACATTTTGAATAAGTACAACTATACATGTACATGCCGATTTTGGCGGCAAGAGTTTCGAAAGACCAAATCACGTATGCAACATGACACCGAATGTCAAGGTTTGTTGACCTTTTACTATTTTAAAACTTAAAATAACAAAATTGCGAGGTTTTTTTTTTTTAGAAAATTTTGTGGCTAGATACACATTTGTACTTACACGTCCATATCGTAAACTATTGGTTGAAATTTTAGTGTGGCTAGATACACATTGTACTTACACGTCCATATCGTAAACTGTTGGTTAAAATTTTATTCATAGAGCTGTGTGCATTTGTTTTACGACCACAAAAAGTCAACGTTTGTTCACAGTTTACAAGATATTATGTGTTACAAGAAAACTTAAAGTCGTTATACTAAAAGTATTTGCGAGATTTGGAATTTTTTCCTCTATTGTTAATCAATATCATATTATACGAATATGTTAGATAGTATAAACCACCTTGACTTCTAATTCTCTCAAAGTCCTTGCTGTCGTTGACTGATTAAGAAATTTAATGATGGCAAAGTGAGGACTGAAGGCATATCGTTTAACGCGAAATGCGTTACAGATAGCACTTTCTACCAGATGCACATTAGGCACACTTTTTAACAAGAAATTTGTAAAATATAGAGCGATTGGACGTATACGTTCACAGCTGGTTGGCGTCTTGTTCATTTGCGTCTGCGTCTCTTGTAAATAACGAAGGTAGCTGTGGCCCGGAGGGGGGGGGGGTACTACGGGGTTAAAAAAAGTCCCCGAAACACCCTAAAAATACCAAGAGATAAAAATTTTCTATCCTAAATAAATACCTCTCGGTTTTAAAATTACCCCAAAAACTACAAATTGAAAGTTGGAACTTTTCCCCGTGTAGCTTGCGGGTCGTCGCTAATTACGCTGAACGTGGTATGCAGTAAGTAAAGGCGCGCGTGTAATAGGACGTTTCCCAAAGGACTTTTGTCTTAGCTTCTTATCAGTACGCACCTTTGCTAAAACACGGGACTGCAAGCAGTCCAATAGTTGGCATTTTCCAACCCTAAAAACATACTAGGTTCAAATACCGGGCTGATAATTTTAACCCCTAAAAAATTCGACGGTCGTTCCGACCACCCCAATATAGGGAGTACCCCCCCCGGGGGGGTGTGGGTAGAGCCAGTTTTATCAGTCTTCTGCTGCCTAGGTTAGTTTACAGCTGTGTAAGAAAGATATACAGCAACACCCGAGTTCTGCTAAATTGTACAGTGAGAAAGTAATCGACTGCAAGATGAAACTTATCCGTGCTCGCGCAGATAAGGCTATTTTTACTTAAGGTGGATGTTTAGGGATAAGAATGTAACTGTATGCTTGAACATGGTGATAAACATAGGTTGCGCTTGTTAAGACTCGCCCCCTCTGCCCGGAGGGGAGTACTCTTTGTATTGGCGTGGTATTTATGACCGTCGTATTTTTTAGGGGCTAAGATAGTCAATCCGGAAATTTTTAAGTATAGTTGTACGTATTCAAAATGTGTATTTTTTTTAAAGAGTCATCAATTAGTTAGAGTGAAATCGACAGTGGATTCCACGCGATTGTAATTCCACGTCACGTTTTGAAATCTCCAACTGATTTAAGGCTATTTATCTTCGAAAATCAACTAATTTACGGTTGAGTTGAATTTTCTGGACTGCTATTCAATGTATTTTTAGTTTAAGATGGCAATCCCCACGTATTTACCATTATATTAATGGTAAAAACTGGTGAAGCCTTTGATACTCTATTCGTGTACTAAAATGGTGTTGACAAGTACTAAGTAGGTGAACCGTTATGTACCTAAAAAACCTTGGTAAATGTTTCTTTGTGAGCGTAAACTTCATGCTACGCGCTGGCATTGAAGCAAAAGCTAAGTTGTAGTTTCTTCGTGTTTCTAACCTTAGCCCTTGAGATTGCGTGACCGTGACATTGACGATATGGTAAGAAAACTCGGAAAACTGCTTTCACACTCGAGGCTCGCAACGGGTGGGATTTGAATTCCCCAAGCCAAATTTTTTATATATCATATTACAATGATAGAACTTCCTTGCAATGCAAAAATAAGTTTCAATATCGATGTAGCAGAATGCGATTTTGGCGAGTAAAGTTTTGCCCTTTTCGAGGTGTGGGCTACCCTTCGAAGTAGCTAAATTTGAGATCAAGAAATTTTGTAAAATGCTTCTCGAAGATGGCGAAACGCGAACTCGTAGATATAGATGCAACAAGACCTTCAACTGCTGCAAGATGGCGAAGCTCGAAGGTGACGAAAGTTGCAAGTACCCGATACCACTGTGCGCGCTTGCTAAAATGTTAATCAAGACCACCGTGCGCGCTTAGTTTCGTCAAATCGAGAATGCTTCGCCCACTACAAACACATTTCTTACTTTTTCAACAAATATTCTTTGTCCTTGTATCTATACACCCGGGGTATCTTAGGATCCTCCTCGTGATCCAAACCTTTTCTCGTGTTCTCCCAACAATCCCACGTGTTTCCAACAGAGTATGGAAACAGGGAAAGTATATTCTAAAGCTTAACTAGAGAATAAGGAGTCCCTTTCTGTTGCAGATCCAGTCAGCTACCAACGGAATGGAAACAGTGCTTGATACAAGGCAGTTGCGTTCCTGTGCCGTTTGTTTTGATCTTACTGTAGGCCTACTCAGGGTAATGTATAGTTTCTGTTACTTGTGTGAAGTGTCATTTTTCTTCCGCTCTCTCATCGTTTCTTCTTCTTTTTTCTTTCTATTTGTTACTGATTTTGTCTTCCTTTTTCTTTTTCCTTCCCTTTTGCTTTCCATTCTTATTTCATCTTCCTTTGTCTTTTCATTTGCTCTTTTTTTGTTTTCCTTTTATTCTTTTCTTTTCTTTTCTTTTCTTTTCTTTTGTTTTCATTTTTCTTTATTTTGTTTTCGCTCTTTTCCTTTTTTTTCCCCTTTACTTTTCCCTTTTCTTTTCCTTTATTTTTATCCTGTCTTTTTCTCTTAGTTTTTTTTTTCGTTTCGTTTCTTTCCTCGTCCTTCCTCTTCTCTTTGTTTAGTTTCTTGCCTTGTCCGTTTGTAGGCCGCTGAATCTGTCCCTTTACAAACAGCCCGACTCTATAAAGGCAAAAGAGTTTACTGGATTTCGTTTTAATTTACAACTCTGAATATTGACATTTTTCATTTCTTTATTATCAATTATTGCATACTATTCTTTGTATTCAACTTTGATTTTGTTCTTTTGTCGTAGAATTTGACTTTGTTTTCCGCTAACCTACTATTATTGTGTCATAAGCGAATAGTTTTTCGAACGATTCTGTTAGCATGTAATGAGGTAGTGGAAGTAGTTTGACCTGGCGATGTTGTCGTGATGACAACGAAACATTGTCTAATTTTAGCGTTCTTATTAAATTCTTGTCTTGTCTTTTCTTTCCTTTTGTTTTGTCTTTACCTTTTATTGGCTTGTTTTGTTTTTCTTCTTACATTTGCTTGTTTTTCTTCCCCATAACGCACAATTCAGTGCATGTAACACATTTCATTGTAACATTAGCTTACCCATATCATAGACATACAAAGACTCATAAAAAGAACTGTTCTGTTTTCACTGTTCTCTTTAAGGTTCTGGAAATGGTCTCGACTGTTGCACCTGAGCTTTTTACAGATTGGAAGCGTGATTCCGCAGAGTTACACATTGCAAGGCTCTTTCAGGTTTGTTGCTAGATTTTTCCTCACAGAAACCATGAAACCATTCCCAGTCGACAGGGCTAAGTAATGAACACAACTACGAAGAACATTTTTAATATCATAAAAAATTTTGGAGAAAACAACACAGCTTTATACAGTAAAAACTTGCATAAAGAACACATGTTTTTGGCGTTCAGGCCGATAATCTTCTTACTTATCGGGTGTTCTTCTTTTTTCTTCTAAAAGTTAAATTAAAGAAGCCAAAAGGTAACATTTAATTTGGTTAGATAATTTCTTTAAGAAAAGTCCTAACACAATGTACCCTGAAAATTCCTATAACGCAGTAAAACAATCTGTCGAACGTGGTTTTTGACGTTTTTTGAAACAAACGGTGTCTAACTTAGTAGTAACTCATGCCTTCCAGCTTTTTGAATAACAACAATTTTCATTTTACAGGCTGAATGTGTTATGTCTATGGTACTTTTTTAGCTAAGTTTCAGCCTGAGAGTTCTTAATCAAATTGCTCTTTTATGCCGGTGTGTACTGTATTTGGTTTAATCCAAACGCGTTTAATTGGCACCATCACTCGGGTCCCATCAGAAAACGAATTGTGCTCGGTCGACCCAACTCCCAATGCTTCTTCGTTAAACTCTTTCCCTGCCTGTTGACGCTCGTTGTTCCCCCCAAAAAGCCATGTTTCAAGTTGCACCTTCGTCTTCTCTTTTGTTTAACTGAAGAACTGGAAAAGTTGGCATACGAGGCACAAGGCCAGGTAGCTGCAAACTTGTTTCGGTTTCATCTGGCATTAGTTTCAATTTACTGCCACCTGTGTTTCTCGGCTGTGACTTGCTACACCATTTATTTCATGTTATGTTTCCCTCAATCGCCCATAATAGACCTTTTTCACGCAAAAATATATTTAAAAAATCAAGAAACTGTGGCCATCTCCAAATTCAGTGCATCCGTATTAGCAAAATTGCAAAATTTCGTAAACATTTCAGTAAAACTAATGCAGATATGAAGTTTTGAAACTTGATCTACTGCCTTTGTTATTACAGAGAAATGTATGGGAAAAACATGGAAACGAGGCTGATGCCCGTCCATCTTAATTATCCAATTTCAAACCTTTATATCTCTGTCAATTTGCAGCCAGTCTTTATGAGACTTTGTAGTTTTACTAATATCAGTGTGCTGAGATTGATTCTAGACTCCTTTTCTCGATAAACTTAATATATTTCTATGCCATGCTAGCGTGATAAAGGTCTGTTACCTCCAAGGCTTTCTCTTTACTTCCATACCCAGCTTCGACCTGACCTGGCAAAGCTTTTCCACTTTACTTTTTTGTTGTTTCTGATGCATATTGAAACTACGCTTCCTGTTACGGCTCAAACTCATTTTGTTGTGTTGTGCTGGTGTCCATTTTGTTCCTACTGCAGCTGCTCACCCAAGTACTAAACCGAGTTACATCCAGCAACAATCTCTTTGAAAACATTATTCGTCTCCGCCTACCAGGTACAATATTGGTAATATGATAATAACATGGACTGCGCAGCTGGGGTAGCTAGAGGGCTTATGCCGCCCCAATAATCTTCCAAAATTTTTCGAAAATTTTAGAGCAAAAACATATTAAACAGTTACGATAAAGAGAACAGTTTAAAAAATGGCAAATATATCAGTTGCATCGAGGAAGGAAAGGAAATCTTGGGATCGCATTTACGGAGCAAGATCTCCATTAATATTATGTTACAAAATAAATTCACTGTTGTTTCGTTAGAACCAACGAGAAATTGAGAAAAACGGAGTGCTTTTTCTTATCAATGATTGACAAAATTGGAAGCATTTTCAGCAGTTTTAGAGGCTTTAAGTTTCAAGATTATCCACTGGAGTATGTCCCCGGTCTTGCGCCTACGCCACTCGTTGGCTTGCACTATGCGTAAGCAATCAGTCCCAATCAAAAAAGTGCTGCGCGGTCCCTGTATAATAATGTTGATTTAGCATTTCTGTAATGATAGCTAAAATAAGAATGATAACTACGGTAAGAACAACGCCATTACAGAAAATTATTTTGTTGGTACCGCCAAGGGTGTTAATAATAATAATAATAGTTAGTTTGTCAGTGATACTAGTAATGAAATTATTTATTAGTATTACACTTTATTTTGGTTGGGTGACCAGATTGAGACTATACTTAAAGTCTCGGAAAACACCATGACACTCGGAAAGTCAAACCTAACTAGTCTCTATACTTTAGGTAACATTAACTTTATTAATCTTTTTTGTACTTTTTTGTGTATTTAGGCTTCCCCTTAAACAATCGTATAGATAATAAAAACAACTCAAGACGGGACAATCGTCTGTCCTGCATTTCTGGTCAAATTCATGCAGAATTTAAACTGTCGTATGCTATGGTCCTCATTGCAAATTATTTTTTGACGTTCTGTTTTGCTCAATTCATAGGTCTGGAGACTGTCGACAGGTTTCCGATTCTTGGAGCAGTGACAGGGATCATGCTGGCCTTACTTCTACAAGGAACATCGGAGAGGTCTGCTTCAGTTTTATTGCACGTATCAGTTATCAGTTTTAACCCTGGGGCTTAAGGAATGGGCAGGGTGGGGGCTTTGACAGAATTCTGATTCTAGGAGCAGTGACAGAGTCATGCTGACCTTACTTTTACAATGGACTTTGGGGAAAGTCTGCCTCTGTATCACTTTTGACCTTTGGTAAAGGATTGAGCACGGGAGACGGGGGGCGGGGGCAGAAACTGAGCATTTGTTCAAAGATTTCTGTCATAAGCCACTTTCCCAGAACAACCAAAAGGCCGAAAACCTTTATTCCAGAGAAATACCATTAGGATTTGCTTAGAATTCGTAGCTCATTTGTTAGACTACTGTACTGGTAATTGCAAAGGTCACTGGCTTTCTTAGTTCATTTGGTGAGCTACTGCACTGGTAGTCAAAGAGGTCTATGGCTCGCTAGTTCATTTGGTGATTACTGCACTGGTAGTCACAGAGGTAACATGGCTTCATAATTCAGTCGATAGAGTACTTTACTGGTAATCACCGAGGTAACGCGGCTTTATAGTTCATTTGGTAGAGTACTTTATTGGTAATCACAGAGGTAACGCGGCTTCATAGTTCATTTGGTAGAGTACTTTATTGGTAATCACAGAGGTAAAGCGGCTTTATAGTTCATTTGGTAGAGTACTTTATTGGTAATCACAGAGATAGCTTGTCTTCGTAGCTCATGCGGTTGAGTACTGTACTGGTAATCGCGGTAGTAACATGGCTTCCTACTTCATTTGGTAGAATACTGTACTGGTAATCGCAGAGGTAACATGGCTTTGTAGTCGTTTGGTACAGTACTGTACCGTTAATCACAGAGATAGCGTGGCTTCGTAGCTCATTTGGTAGAGTACTGTACTTATAATCACTGAGGTAACGTGGCTTTATAGTTCATTTGGTAGAGTACTGTACTGGTATTCACAGAGGTAACATGGCTTGGTAGTTCGTTTGGTACAGTACTTTACCGGTAATCACAGAGATAGCATGGCTTTGTAGCTCATTTGGTAGAGTACTCTGCTGGTAATCACAGAAGTAACGTGGCTTCCTAGTTCCTTTGGTAGAGTATTGTACTGGTAATCACAGAGGTAACGTGGCTTCATAGTTCAGTTGATAGAGTAGGTTGCGTGGTTTTATAGTTTAGTTGGTATAGTAGGTTATGTGGCCTTGTAATTCAGGAGAATATTTCACAGAGCCTGAGGTCACGTGCATATTGAGCACAGGATGTTTCTAAGACCAAAAGTCGTTAGCTTTATGGTGATATTAATAGATGCTGCCGAAAACACCATGAAGAGTGTCTTGATATCTCTCTACTTACAGTTTCTCATGTTTGTGTCTATAGCAAGGAACGTGCGACATCTGCACTGTTAGCGGAACCCGGATTCAACCTGGAATCGGTCGAGTTTCTCATTGGTAGCAAACCAAAGGCAATGGACTTATCAGAAGGAAATTTCTCTTTCAAATCATGTAAGTCATTTCAGTTATATCATTTACTTTTTCTACCTTTTCTAAAACCCTCGAATATCGTGATAGAGTTCTGTCTAGTAGAGCTCTCTTTTGGTCGCCGATGGTAATTGTGATGAGTGGACTGCAGTTTGGAATTTTTTTTTATTTGCTGTTTCACATTTTTCAACAGTGTTATTGGTTAAACAGTAAAATAAGGTTCTTGAATGAGTTTTGTGGTTGGTTAAACGGAAGAATGTGGTTATTGAATGGGCTTCGCAATTGTTTAAACGGAAGAATGTGGTTATTGAATGGGCTTTATGATTGGTCAAACAAAAGATTGTGCCTATAGAATCGGCTTTTTGATTGGTTAAGCGAAAGAAGCGTTTTTTGAATCGGCTTCGTGAGTGGTTAAACGAAAGAATGTGGTTATCAAATCAGCTTTGTGATTGTTTAAATGAAATAACTTAGTTAGTGGCCCAGGTTTATGATTCTGATTGATTAAAGAAACATTGTAGCTTTGACTCAGCTCTATAATGCTGTTGGTTCAATGAAATAATGGAGTGTTAACTCAAAGAATCTGATTACAGACCCAGTGCGATTCTGTCGTTGCAAACTATCGGAATTGCAGTTGTTTGAAAGTGAATTTAGTTCAGTACCGGTGCTTTTGATAGGACAGCTTGACGAATATAAGGGCTCCCATGTGTAAAGATGTTGCTGCTTTAAGAAAGTATCTGTTTTGTAGTCTTTTGGCTCCTGTACTCCAAAAAATATTTTTTCCTGTTTTCTGTTATGTATTTTAACGCTTGTTTCTTCAATTGTATTGTAACCTGAACGCGTATGTGGGGTTAGCCAAAACTATTATGTTAGATTTTTTGGTGAAGACGCTAAAATTTTTAACTTAGATGTTAGGTTACAAAGGAAACATTAGGCTCTTGTGTATATATAGAACCAAACATATTGGGTACATTCCCCAAAAAATGGCAGATTTTTCCGTATCATTAAACTCTGAAAATAACGCACGAAACCTGTCATACAACCATGTGTGGCTGAATAAGAGTCGAGTACTTAGTGTATTACAAATAGTATCGTGAAAAGCAAAGTAAGAATTTCAAACAACAATTCCTAATACATGCTTTGTTTCCTTTGATAATTTAAGTACTTGGTAAAGACGTCAGTGAAGATGAAGTCCAGATGGTAGAGAATCTTGTCAGCTGTCTGGAGAAAGAGAGCTCGGAGGCCTTACTCCAAAAACAGGTGTGTTCGTGCGTGATTGGATGTGCGTGCATGTGCACCAAATGAAAATGTTAACTGAAAGACGTTATTAGATTTTG
>JAOBRD020921123.1:0-12452 GCA_027575215.2 Hydrozoanthus sils | reverse complement strand
CCCATTATAAAAATAGTTGAGTTGGCCCCTAGGCTTAAAAACCACTACTTGAAAAACAAAAAATTATGTGACCATAGTTCATACTCCACAGGGCTTGAAATTGCACCCAATACGGGCGCATTTGCGACTAAACTTTTCACGTTTGCGACTAAAATTTCTCAATTGGTCGCAAATTAGTGACCAGATTTTGTGGCTAGTTAGTGAGCCACATATTAGCAATAAGCAACTATTCAACTTCGAAGTTAATAAAAAGAATATCATATTTAAGAGTCTTCTGTCCTGTTTGTAACTGAAAATTGGAATATTTATTGACAAAATACTGTTAAATTTACCTCGAAAGTGTGTAGCACGATCGGCCATCAAAGCGTTTGTGTAGGCCATCTGATATTATGGATCATGCAATCCCACATAATCGACCTAAAATCGCATAACTCGCAAATCTTTGCAAAATCCCGCGTAAATCTTCCATTTAGCACATTAAAAAACATGAAATAGCTTACAAACCTACAACAATTTGCTTTGGCAGGCACGAAAATGCCACTTTTAATGCCTTTTTTTATGGTAAAACTTGACAAACTGATCAGTTGTGCAAACCTGGACACAAGTTATGTACTGCTTAGGAGACTGGGTGCGAGAATTAGGTGCATCGCAATCAGCAGCGCGTGTGATCTAGTGGTTAGCGACAAAGTCAAAGTCTAAATTGCAGTGCAATTTAGTGAGGTCGAAGTCAAAGTCTAAATAACAGTGCAATTTAGTGAGGTCAAAAACAAACGAATTATCTCTGTGAAGTAGGCATACGAATGAGACCAGTAGTTTTTGCAGCAATGAAATAGTTGTTTTGATTTTCTGTTTCTTTAATAAAACCTTAACTTACAAATTATATTTATAATATTAATCATTACATAACTGCTAAAAGGTTTAGGCCACAAAACCTCTACCTCCCCCCTCCCCCCACAGTTGCTGACTCAACCCATGCTTTCAACAAAAAAAACATGGCAACAGATTTTAGTAGAACATGGCGACTGACAGCAGTCAGTAATAACGCCGCTGCGTCGTGGGGTCAATGTTGCGAGACTTACTATTCGGTCTTTGACAGGAAGATAAAATTTCCTGATTAGTTTGGTTTTGTTTGTATAGATTTGATGAATGATTGTTTAACTTAAAAGACGTGGCAGGTCAGGCTGGAGCAAATATGCTTCTTTCTTCCTGTATCAGTGAACAGTTACATAAATTTTCTTTGTTCGGAAACAAAACGATTCTATTTCACTCTCCTTGGGCTGCTTTGATAGTTTTTATTTATATGGAAGCTGTTAGAATAATAAAATCACAGTGAAAATGTAAAATGACAATTCTATTAACAAAAGTAATCGTTAACTCAATACATTCATGTATTATATTAACCTTATTTCGAGTAGTTGTATTTAATTTTTTGTGACTAAAATTTTCTATTTTGCGAGTAAATTTTTGAAACAAGTCGAAAATTTGCGACTTCATTTTACTTTTAATTTCAAGCCCTGCTCCTCAACATACAAATGTCTAAAAATTCTACAATTTCAGAGCTGTATATACCGCCATCAAAAAGGTAGACATAATTTTTTAGAAGCTCTTTCCATCGTTATTAACTGACTATTTTGTATGCATTAAAAGCTACTTATGCATGACATAAACTGAAAGAGTTATTATTTTTCAAAGTTCAGCTTCTCTCCTCTTTAATAATACGGAATCTACGAAATCTATATGTAAGTATCGTTTAGTTTTATTTTCTGTGTTAAGACTTTTAAGGGAAATTCAGTACAAATTTAGAAATTACATAGTACTAGTATCACAGGCATGTAAAAGCGACTCACACAAAGTGACACTCGCGCCATCAGTCCCAGCACGACATTCAGTGTCAAACTGTCATGAGCGTCGCTGTTGCATGCATGCCATAACCGGATAACAATCATTTTAGAGAAAAAACATTCATCTGAAAGACGAAAAGATAAGAAATGGATGAACTCACCACTGTGTGGCCAATCGCTACTCCAGCCGCAGTTGATGCCACTTGTCCAAGAAGTCCTGGCTGTGAGTGTGACGGTGCAGAATTCGGCTGCGCCACGTTTGATTGTGGACGAGGAGCGGGAACTGAACGGCTTGGAGCTGGCGGCGCAGCCGGTTTTCGACTAAAAGTTGGCGAAGAACGACCAGCTGACCTTCTCCCTCCACGAGGCATCTTAAATCGGTAGTTTTCCCTGACAGAAATAACAACTTTTGAACAAAAAACTTATGTAACAAAATGATGTAACAGTCACCGTTCTTTGGCTCAGACAACCTTGTACCCAGGCTCGTTTGACTCCTATGAATGAAATAAGACTGGGTACAAGGCTGCGGTCAAGAATGACGTCACTGTAAATAAGCATAGGTAAATCGCATGGGGCCGAGTAAAATCAAGGATTAATTTCACCCATTGTTTTCTAATAAATTAAAATTTTTACATTGTCTTACTGTTTAACTTAAAATTGGAAAATTTTGGCATGAGTCTTATGATCTTATGGCTAGGCATGAACGACATGCCCTAGCTGGAAAACAACTGAACAGGCCAGTGAGTTATGTCCCGTGCATCTCCAAAGAAAAAGCTTGTCTTCTTTTTTTTTAAACCTATAAGTATAGGTAATCGCATGGGGCCGAGTAAAATTAAGGATTAACTTCACGAGTGTTTTCAACTTTTTCCAAAATTGAAATTTGGGGACAATTTGGGGACAACTTGGAAAAAATTGAAAACACAAGTGGTATTAATCCTAAATTTTACGAGGAACCAGGCGATTTCATGTTTATGACATCGAGGGCAAAATTCTTCATTCTCCGCGGGATCCCACGAGAAAGCGTTGCATAACTAACTCGTTTCTCCCAAATGAAACAAAACCTTTGCAACCTCTGAAAACATTCAATAATCTTCGGAAGAGGTTTGAAATCGTTTTTATGGCATTTCTATGAGTTTTAAAAAAATTCGGAAAATCTTCGATGTTCGGAAACATTCGGAAATCTTTGGAAATTTTTAGAAAATCTTCGGAAAATGTTTTTAAGGCATTTTTGAGACTTTTTGAAATTTTCGGGAAATTTTCGGAAGTGTACCAGCGACCAATCAGCGCTAAGTAATTTTGCCCTGAATTAAGAAAAAATGCCCCCGCTGTTATCCAATTAGCTCGAATTATTTTGCCCTCTATGTTATAATTAAGAGTTATATCCCGTCGTGCCTTTGCAAGACTCTGTGAGCGCAGAGTTCCCATACTTTATAAATGGTGTTTCTATTTTTATAAATGAAGCCTCTTTTGTTTTCAATGGTTATTGTATATTTTAAAAGTGCTGCCGATGATTTAATAAATGTTGTCTAAATCCCCTAAAATGGTGCCCATGTTTGTATTGGCTTGGTAAAAACTTTCAAAAATTATTTTTTGACACTGAGAAATCATATGTATCGCGCCAGGTTTCAAAAGTAATCTTTCAAGAACAAACCCGTCTCGTTTAGACGAGTTTTACTGCCATGTTTTCAATCTGAGGCTATAGTTCCATGTTGGCGGCCGGCGATATATTTCAAAGCGATTGGATTCCTGCGTCTGTGAACTGATCTAGAAGTTATCTAAGCAATGCATTCCGTGTTAGTTGGAAAAGTTAATGGCTCGTATATTTCATGATTCTTCTCTTCAGCGTTTTTCTGTCCTAACGAGTTCCTCGGGTAAATTGTAAAAAGTGTCTCATAATTTTCGAATATACATGCACCAACTTTTTAAATTTTCCGGGGAACAATGTCCCCAGACATCCCTAGAAACAGACCTGGTATATTCACAAGTTTTTCGCCAGGTCACAAGATATCCACAAGATTGATAGAAACTTTTTACTAGGTAAGCTTGTTTAAGGCATGGTCATCATGGTGTTATGAGCATGCGTACATCTTTATTTTCTTAAATGGACCTGAACACAATCTTGAGCACACTCGCTTCTAGTTTCCCGCCGAAAACCTCTCGTTCCATGCCCAGTCTACCAAGACTGGTGTACCTGTATTACACGACCGAAGAATTTAAAAGACAAAAATTAAATGCCTTCTGATTTTAAAATAAAGTGGAACCCCACTTTACGGTCACCTCGCTAATACGGCCATTCCGTTATTACGGTCAATTTTTCTGGCCCGTAGGTGACGTATTAACGGGGTCCCATAATATTCTTGTTCTAAATCAATCATTTGTTCGCCTAATTATTTATTAAAGCTCTACCAGGTTGCAAGGCCTAGCTAGAGGAGGTTTAAATTTTCATCAGGTTTTTTTCCAGAAATGACCAGAGCCCAGATTAGCCAAAATTTCACCAGGTTGGCTTTCACAGGGTCAGTTACATACGGGTGTCCCCAGACCCTCTAAAATTTGCTCGGGCCTTAATGGCGCTTGTACGGCCAAACAGGCATTTGTAGTGCCTAGGTTACAGGACAGGAGACACTGTAACATTAGAGACCTTAAACAAAAGACGCCCGTGTTGCCATGGAGACCAACCGGAAAACGAATACCAGTAGTTGACGCTCACTTGCACACATTGGATGCGGTGGTGGTGATCGTCACGGAGGCAGCCAAGACGCTTTACACTTCTGTGACGATCACCACGACCGCATGACGTGAACAAGTACGCGTCAACTGCAAGTACGCGAGTCAACTACTGATATTTTTTTCCGGTTGGTCTCCATGGAAACACAGACGGCTTGTGCTTAAATTTTCTAGTATATATCGTGATTCAGTTAAGGAAAAGTTTTGTTTCAAAGTTTACTTTCAATTTCATTCATCTTCACATAGTTGAAGCAACTCAGTATCAGTCTGTTTCGGCGTAGATTTTTTTCTTTATCACCAAGACACCTGTTTGAAGGCTTTTCCGCCATGTTAAAAACAAAAAAAATTCTGTTTTCATTGTCATAACATTCTTTTATTTATTAAAAGTCACATACGAAAATCACCTTACAAATATCGCAAATACATAAGTAGATGTTTATAAACTGTTGCATCGAGCAATTTCCTTCAGTAAATTTCTCAAACTTATAATTATTTGTTGGACTGCTCTTTCACGTCGGCCTACATGTGACTTCACGATGAATTCCATCTTTGACCTGCTTCCGAACTGGTCTTGTAAGCACATTTCTGCTGTGCTACAGGAAAGAAAACAAGCGTAAACATGTTAACCAAGGAAAAAGCAGTGTTCAGACTCATAAGAAAGCAGTTTTCCTAAAAGTCTCGAGTACTTAGTACCCTTAGGCGGGAGTACACCTAATTCGCGCTTTGTAGCCACTTTTCCTAATGTTTCTTCCGATATCTCCGTCCACGGTATGAATCTACAAAATCGCTCTGCTTAAAACACAGATAGTATGTGATGAGAGTCAGCTTGAATATTTTAAAATTTTTTGGATGAATTTTGAGTTGTATTTTTTCACTGAAGATTGGTAGTTTTAAAGGGAATTTTGAATTTGGTGATTTTTTGGGAAATTTAAAAATTAATTTTGAGTTTAATATTTGATGTAAATTCGCCAAACCGTTCTCAAACCAAAGTTGTACTAGCCCCTTGCTAGGAGGAACGGTTTGCTGATTTTACTCAATATTCTTCTTATTCAAATATCTTTTTCAACTTCCTCACTATCAAACAAAAGTTTGGGTGTACTCCCGTCTTAATTCACCATTCAGAAAAAGATGGCGACCAGTCTAATTAGTACCCACAGTTCTTAGCGCGAATCTGTAAACTTCAGATTTGACGTACAAATTGTTGTTAGTACAAGGAAGAGTTTTACCAACACTCTGAGCCTCGTTTAGCCGTGCTAGGTTCGAAAGGCATTGTGGTAAAATGTACAACCTGTCCAGACCTGCTTTATGGATTGTCGTTCGATATACCATTACACAAATTTCCTTACCTAGCAAGCAAATCCCTCCATTTCTTCGGAAAAGATGCAATTTGATCTGAAAGGAAAGTAAGTGGTAAGCAACAAAGGAAGTCCTGGGGGGTGTTCACCTTAAGTTTCGGGGGGGGGAGGGGCTGTAACCTGAGCTCTATAGCTTGGTTATAATTTTAAATCATAACTTTTTGTACCCTGTTTAAGATTTTAGTATAAAATCACATCAATCAGAGCCGTACTACCCTGCTTATGATCAGAAGGTTGAAAAAATACACCAGGCATGGAAAACTTGGTATGGAAGTAAGTAATTTAAAGTAGGCGGGTAAGAATTAGCTAGATAGGTAGGTAGCTAGATAAGTAAATAATAATAATTAAGTAAGCAAGCAAGCAAGCAAGCAAGCAAGCAAGCAAGCAAGCAAGCAAGTAAGCAAACAAGTAAGAAAGCAAGCAAGCAAGCAAGCAAGTAAGCAAGCAAGTAAGAAAGCAAGCAAGCAAGTAAGTAAATTAAGTAAGTGAGTGAGTAAGTAAGTAAGCAATCAAGTAAGCAAGCAAGTATGCAAGCAAGCAAGTAAATAATTAAGTAAGTGAGTGAGTAAGTAAGTAAGCAAGCAAGCAAGCAAGTAAGCAAGCAAGCAAGTAAGTAAATAATTAAGTAAGTGAGTGAGTAAGTAAACAAGTAAGTAAGCAAGTAAGCAAGTAAGTAAGTAAATAATTAAGTGAGTGAGTAAGTAAGTAAGCAAGTAAGTAAATAATTAAGTAAGAAAGCAAGTAAGCAAGCAAGTAAGTAAGTAAGTAAGCAAGTATGCAAGCAAGTAGGTAAATAAGCAAGTAGGTAAGTAAGCAAGTAAGTAAGTAAGCAAGTAAGTAAGCAAGTGAGTAAGTAAGTAAGTAAGCAAGTAAGTAAGTAAGCAAGTAAGCAAGAAGTAAGTAAGTAAGTAAGCAAGTAAATAAGTAAGCAAGTAAGTATGTAAGTAAGTAAGTAAGTAAGCAAGTAAGTAAATAATTAAGTAAGAAAGCAAGCAAGTAAGCAAGTAAGTAAGTAAGTAAGTAGGCAAGTAGGTAAGTAAGCAAGTAAGTAAGTAAGTAAGCAAGTAAGTAAGTAGGTAAGTAAGTAAGTGAGTGAGTAAGCAAGCAAGCAAGCAAGCAAACAAGCAAGCAAGTAAGCAAGCAAGTAAGGAAGCAAGTATGCAAGAAAGTAAGCAAGCAAATAAGTAAGCAAGTAAGTAAGTAAGTAAGTAGGTAAGTGAGTAAGTAAGTAAGTAAGTAAGTAAGTAAGTAAGCAAGTAAGTAAGCAAGTAACTAAGCAAGCAAGTAAGTAAGCAAGTAAGTAAGCAAGTAAGTAAGTAAGCAAGCAAGTAAGTAAGCAAGTAAGTAAGCAAGTAAGTATGCAAGCAAGCAAGTAAGTAAATAATTAAGTAAGTGAGTAAGTAAGTAAGTAAACAAGTAAGTAAGCAAGTAAGCAAGCAAGTAAGTAAGCAAGTAAGTAAGCAAGTAAGTAAGTAAGCAAGTAAGTAAGTATGCAAGCAAGTAAGTAAGCAAGTAAGTAAGCAAGTAAGTAAGTAAGTAAGCAAGTAAGTAAGTATGCAAGCAAGTAAGTAAGCAAGTAAGTAAGCAAGTAAGTAAGTAAGCAAGCAAGTAAGTAAGCAAGTAAGTAAGTAAGCAAGTAAGTAAGTATGCAAGCAAGTAAGTAAGCAAGTAAGTAAGCAAGTAAGTAAGTAAGTAAGCAAGCAAGTAAGTAAGCAAGTAAGTAAGTAAGCAAGTAAGTAAGTATGCAAGCAAGTAAGTAAGCAAGTAAGTAAGCAAGTAAGTAAGTAAGCAAGCAAGTAAGTAAGCAAGTAAGTAAGCAAGTAAGTATGCAAGCAAGCAAGTAAGTAAATAATTAAGTAAGTGAGTAAGTAAGTAAGTAAACAAGTAAGTAAGCAAGTAAGCAAGCAAGTAAGTAAGCAAGTAAGTAAGCAAGTAAGTAAGTAAGTAAGCAAGTAAGTATGCAAGCAAGCAAGTAAATGATTAAGTAAGTGAGTAAGTAAGTAAACAAGTAAGTAAGCAAGTAAGTAAATAATTAAGTGAGTGAGTAAGTAAGTAAGCAAGTAAGCAAGTAAGTAAGTAAGTAGGTAAGTAAGCAAGTAAGTAAGTAAGCAAGCAAGTAAGTAAGCAAGTAAGCAAGTAAGTAAGTAAGCAAGCAAGTAAGTAAGTAAGTAAATAATTAAGTGAGTAAGTAAGTAAGTAAACAAGTAAGTAAGCAAGTAAGTAAGTAAATAATTAAGTGAGTGAGTAAGTAAGTAAGCAAGTAAGTAAGCAAGTAAGTAAGCAAGCAAGTAAGTAAGCAAGTAAGTAAGTAAGCAAGTATGCAAGCAAGCAAGTAAATGATTAAGTAAGTGAGTAAGTAAGTAAGTAAACAAGAAAGTAAGCAAGTAAGTAAGTAAATAATTAAGTGAGTGAGTAAGTAAGCAAGTAAGTAAGCAAGTAAGTAAGTAAGCAAGCAAGTAAGTAAGCAAGTAAGTAAGTAAGCAAGTATGCAAGCAAGCAAGTAAGTAAATAAGTAAGTGAGTAAGTAAGTAAGTAAACAAGTAAGTAAGCAAGTAAGTAAGTAAATAATTAAGTGAGTGAGTAAGTAAGTAAGCAAGTAAGTAAGCAAGTAAGCAAGTAAGTAAGTAAGTAGGTAAGTAAGCAAGTAAGTAAGTAAGTAAGCAAGTAAGCAAACAAGCAAGCAAGTATGTAGGTAAGTAAGTAAGCAAGTAAGTAGATAAGTAAGAAAGCAAGTAAGTAAGCAAGTAAGTAAGTAAGTAGGCAAGTAAGTAAGCAAGCAAGCAAGCAAGCAAGTAAGTAAGTAAGCAAGTAAGTAAGTAAGCAAGTAAGTAAGCAAGTACGTAAGCAAGCAAGCAAGCAAGCAAGTAAGTAAGTAAGCAAGTAAGTAAATGAGTGGTAAGCAAGCAAGCAAGCAAGCAAACAAGCAAGCAAGCAAGCAAGTAAGCAAGCAAGTATGCAAGAAAGTAAGCAAGTAAGCAAGTAAGTAAGTAAGTAGGTAAGTGAGTAAGTAAGTAAGTAAGTAGGTAAGTAAGCAAGTAAGTAAGCAAGTAAGTAAGTAAGTGAGTAAGTAAGCAAGTAAGTAAGCATGTAAGTAAGTAAGTAAGCAAGTAAGTAAGCAAGTAAGTAAATAGTAAGTAAGTAAGCAAGTAAGCAAGTAAGTGAACAAGTAAGTAAGCAAGTAAGCAAGTAAGTAAGCAAGTAAGTAAGTAAGTAAGCAAGTAAGTAAGCAAGTAAGTAAGTAAGTAAGCAAGTAAGTAAGCAAGTAAGTAAGCAAGTAATTAAGCAAGTAAGTAAACAAGTAAGTAAGCAAGTAAGCAAGTAAGTAAACAAGTAAGTAAGCAAGTAAGCAAGTAAGTAAGCAAGTAAGTAAGTAAGCAAGTAAGCAAGTAAGTAAGCAAGCAAGTAAGCCAGCAAGTGAATGAGCGTGCGAGCGAGCGAGTGAGTGAGTAAGTAAGCAAGCAGTTGTTCGAATTGACGTAAGTCGGTAGTTGTACCCATGTAATATTCGATAACAATGGAAAACTGCACATTTGCAAGCAAGCAAGTGAGTAAGCAAGCAACCAAGTAAGTAAACAAGCAAGTAAGTAAGTAACTAGCTATGCATGTATGTAAGTCAGTAAGTAAGTAAGTAAGTAAATAGGTAGGTAAATAAGTCAATCAGTCAGTCGGTAAGGAAGTAATTATGTAAATTAAGTAAAGTGTAAGTGGGTAATTGAAGGTAGGTTGGTGGATAGATAGGTAGGTAAACACCTGAGTAGGTCAGTTGATAGGTAGGAACGTAGATTGACTGACCTACTGACAGACAATCCTTCATGTCTTCTATGTAGGATCCTTCTACAAAACTGTGTAAACGTTTTTAAAAACTCACCAAATGTTATTACTTGTTCTTCCTCTTCCTCGTCTTCCTCATCTCTCTCTTCAAAGTCCAGATCTTCATCATTCTTCAATTCTTCTTCATCTGTCCCTCTGCTTCCCTTTTCTTGTCGTTGTTCATCTTCCTCGATGACTTCTGACCCTTCTAATTTATTTTTACCAAGTTCTAAGTGGTCAGTATGCTCCTCAATTTTTAAATTTTTTTTCTTGTTTTCGTTTACTTGTTCTGACTTTTGCTTCATTTCGTCAGGTTCTACAGTCACCTTTACCTGCTTAACTTCCTCTCTAGCTTCAATGTCATCCTCCTGTTCCTCTTCACTATCCTCCTTTTCGTCTTCACTCATTTCTTTCTTTTCCACCTCCTCATTTTCCTCCACATTTTTTTCCTTATTCCATTCCATCTCATCTTCTTCGTTCAACTCCTCTTCCTCTCCACTATCCTCCCATTCGTCCTCACTCTTTTCCTTCTCCTCCACTTCCTCATTCTTCTCCACATTCTTTTCCTTCTCATCCTCTCCATTCAACTCCTCTTCCTCCACATTATCCCCAATCTCTTGCTGGTCCACATAATTCTCCACATTTCCCATCAGTTTCTTGATCTCCCCTCTCGTTTCTGTTAATTCGTCTTGACTCTTAAAATTTTGATTATCCTCCTCCGTTTTGTGCTGATTCGTAACCCAACAATAGTTCTGTTCCTTACGAGATTCAACTAGCTTTCCTTTTAAAAATTTAGAATCCATCTCGCAATTTTCCTCCTTTATTATGCATTCTCTATTGTTGGATCTTCTATCTTCTCCAAAACCCTGTTCTGCTGTTCTATTCGTAATGACTTCTTGTGAAGTTCTTCTTCTTTTTAACGTACATAATTCATTTGATTTGTTAGTTTTACCACATAAAGTTCTTCTTTTTCTGACATGAACTTTATCACCCAAGCTTTCATCAATTATTTTCAAAACATGCGTCAGGTCAATTGTATCAGCAAATACTTCTCTAATTTCCTGAAACTCTTCACAAAGAGTAGTTGATGGGTCTGATATTTCTTTCACAAGTTGTCGCATTTTGACTGCACTAAGGTGGAGAATCTAAAATGAAATAAGGAAACAATCCTTTAATGAAATTAATTTAATTTCATTCTTGCTACTCGCCTCTACGTAAATAACTACTTTGCTTATTACTTGTAGGCGTTTAAAATCTATTCAAGTTAAAATCATGTATAAAAAGCAAGGAACATAGGATTTTCTTGAAACTGTCTTCGGTCACTGCTTTGCCTTTTGTGATCATCCTGATTCAAAAATCATCATCAATCATAAATCCGTTTTGTTTTTGATGGTACTGAAAAATGAAAAAAGATTCTGATAAAACTGATGACGAGTGCCATGCTACCTCACCTACACTTATATGATGTTAGTGATGAATGAAAAGACATTTGTAAGGATGATGACAGTTTGAACACCAATGGTAGCCACTGTTAGAGAAAGAAATGATTTTTTTTTACCTCCAGAAACACGGCGAGGTCTGGTCCACACTGAGAACAGCCATTCTTATTAAATTGAAACGTGTCATCTCCCGTAGCAAATCCCTGTGTGGAAAAAAAAGCAAAAAGTAGAATGTTTGTGCTAGTAAGTTCCCTGTAATAGTGTAGCGACAGATCCATCGCAACTGGTACATCTTCAAACAAAAGCTGTTACACCTATCTAAGATTCGATTTTCTGTCATTAAACCAGGTCATTAAACTGTAATCCCAGTTAGCAGAAAATGGCTTTTCAAATAATTATTCAAACAGTAAATAAATTATTACTTCATTCATCCAGCATGACAACGAAGTTATATAGCAATGCTTCACTTTAATGGTCATACTTACAAGAAAACTTAGTGATCTCAGAAAGGCATTCAACTTGCGATTTAATAAAGGTGCTAATGGTGCAATCCATGGCTGTATTATATACAATAATATTTAACAATTATTCTCAGAAGTCGAGGTGAAAAGTGGTAGAATATTCACCGAGAGAATTATTGTTTTAGTACATACAATTTTAAATTTTGGTCAGATTCAATTGTTGATCATCAACAACTTTAAGGAATTTCAATTTTTAATTTCTTGCAATCGTTTTAACTTATGCAAGCGCCCAAACTAGCGACTCGCTTCCACGCTGCTGAATTCGTGTGTGTAAATTAATTAATGCAAAAGAGTCAAACGACTTACAGTTCACACAAAGAATCTCAGTCTAAAGGGAGTTTTTAAAGAGTTCCTTACCAAACAACGTCAGAAAGGTGAATGACAATTGCTAAAAAATCATTACATCAATCAACAATTGAATCTGAACAAAAATCACTTGAACTGACAGTTCCTCAAAACCTGACTAACGATTTCATAATTGTTGAGCACTGAAATGCATACATTTATCAGTTTCTTTAGCTTCTACATACATACTGTGTCTTCCATTAACTGAAATTTCACGTCGACCAGCAACTTTTCTCTTGCTGTCAATTTGTGCATCAGGGTCTTCTGAAAAGTATGAACTGGAATCTCAACCTGGCGGTAGAAAAAATTTTGTAGAAAACTTTAACAGTGTGGCTGACATTGAATTCCTCTGAAGAGTGCTCTCAAGTGGGGGGGGGGGGGGGTGAAAGGGTCGGTGGATCGGCGGTTTTGGCCTAA
>JAOBRD020921015.1:0-12454 GCA_027575215.2 Hydrozoanthus sils | reverse complement strand
ATTTTATGACATTTTTTTACAGAAATTAATTTTTTTAAACAAAAACCACATAACTCACTGCTGCTACATCACAGGTTACCAGACCCTGGCCTGCTCTGTCAAAATTTACACTCCAATCTTTTTTTTTGATTAAAAAGCATTTTAGACATGGAAATTTTCTTTGGTTATTTGACTTTTGAGTGCACAGATCACAACAGTTTTAATCTGGAACTTAAAAAAATAAGCTTGATAGGGACTTTAGTTAAGCTTTAGAACTAAATGTAAAAACAATTAGAAGTTTGCTTGTTTATTAACATACAACATGTACATTATTTTTTGTTTATAGTTAGAGGAGATTGCAGGTCGAGTAAAACAAGAAATTGCCATGGCAGCAACTCAACCACAAATAGGTAGGCATGGGTAACTAGCATTAAATTTTGTAAACATTTAGGTGAAGCTGATCGAGTGGTTTGTTGAACTGACCATTAATTTTTTCATTAGATCCATTAGAACTCTGAGAGGGGATCCCTGAGAGCTTTGTAGAAGAATACAACCCATTACATTTAAACCAAAAGGCCAAGCTCCTTTTTTGATTGATATTATTGCTTTGATTATTATTATTATTAAGATTGTTACTATTGTTTTTTATTATTAATAGATCATGCTCAGAACTAGTGTGCAATCAGGTGGCCTGTATAGTCAAACCTCTCTAAGACAGACACTTTTGGTACTAGCTTCAACTGACCATCTTAGAGAGGTGTCCATCTTATAGAGACTTAAAATACAGTAAATGACTGAGAAAACGCACAGCAGGGACCAAAATTTGGTGTCCGTTTCATAGAGGTTCCCATCTTATCCAGGTGACCTTCTTGAGTGGTTTGACTGCACTTGGTCTTTAAGATCCCTGTGTAGCTGAAACTTAGAAGTTATAAAGTTTACAAGTGAGGAAGCCAAAGCTGTGTATTAGACTTTGATAAAGCACAATGTGCATTTCAGATCAAAGGGAAATGTGACTAATGTTTTGTGCATCTTTTGGTGTTCCCAATCGCCACAGTCTAATGCACGGCTTAGACATCTTCATTTGCTTTAAAATATACTAGATACTATTTGCCAGGAGTAGAAACAACAAAGCATGCAGTTCAACAAATGATAGCTTGATGAAACATGACTTCTCCACTGTTTACACTTCTCCTTCTTTATGAACCACATCATCAAAACTTTCTGCTACCTGGCAGAGAACTGAACTGCAAATTTCTTCATTGAAAATGGTTTTTGCCAACTCTTTACCCAAATGTTGGCAGGAAGTAATGTGCCAAAAATTAATGAAACACCATTTTTCTCTGTTTTATATTCTGATAAAACGTGGGATTTTGACCAATCAGAGTGCATAAATGTTAAATCTATATTATAAAGCCATTTAAAGTTATGCAGATAGTTTACAATTCACATTTATAGTATATTAAGCCCTTGTAAAACATGAAGTTAGGGTTAGAAATCCTATGAAACAAGCATGGTTCTTTTGTTTTCTTAAAAACTCCACAGGAGTTCTGGATGATATTCATCAAGTTGCTTACAGGTAAGCTTACATACAGTACAATGGTCTTGGTTAGACTGCTTATTTACTTGGACCTTTTCAAAGTTGTTAGGTCTGTTAAGCAAGTAACAGCCAGGGCCAAGTTGTTCAAAGGTGGATTAGCACTAACCCAGGGTTAAGTTGTTAGCCTTTGTTCTTGTTGTCAGTCTTGCTTAGACTGATTTTCAAAGTGACAAGGTTTTTACATGGAAAATTGTTAAACTGTATGTATTTTATATAAGAATCATAAACTTTTCCCTAGGAAGAAAGTTACTGCTTGAATTTTGGCTTAACCCAGGGTTAAAGTTAACCAGTCTTTGAACAACCCAGCCCAGATCTTGATATAGTAAAAAACACTATCCATGGTTGGAGTGAGTTGTGAGTATCACACTACCTGTCTGATCAAAGCCAATAGTCCACAACATTTTGGTTTGTAGTCTGCAAGTTTTTACTAGGTTATTGACAGTGCAATCAGTGTGATAGTTTCTTTATAGACCTTTGTTGTTGTTGTTGTTGTTAAAAGTGTCATTGTTTTCATCAAGTAGAAGTTAAAGTACCCAAGTGAATGATTATATTTATTTAGTAGGTTCTTTTAAATGGATTTGTCAGTAGCACAGTGGCCAAGCAGCTTGTGTGTTTGACTCGTAATCCTAGGGTCGCGAGTTCGAGCCCTGGTCAGACCACTGTGTTGTGTCCTTGAACAAGGCACTTTACCTGACTTTGTTCCAGTCGACTCGGCTGTATAAATTAGTACCAGTTCTGCTGGGGGCTAACTTGTAAAGGGCCTAGTGCAAAAACGATGTAGGTGGCTTTGTATGAAACACTAAATTCTCCCAATGGTTATCAAGAGATAACAGGGATAATGTAGGAAGAAATCATGGATAACTTCATCAAAAGTCACTTACGTCGTTTTTGCACTAGACCTATCAATTAGAGTCTTGACCAGGGGGAGTCAAAAATGACTCTCATCTGCTTAACACTATGGAAGCTGGTGATAAGTGTCAGCCCTATGAGCCACTTTGCTCGTGAAAGGATTTAGCCTTTTTGCTTTAAATATATTTATCTTGTAATGAACAATGAATGGCAGTGAACTGATGTGGAAAGAGATACTTTCTTTGTATTCATTAGAGCTATTATTTTATTTTAGTATTTACCATTTAAAGCAACTAATATCCATTTTTGCATGCTCTGATTGGCTCTCATATCTTGCAATATCCATACTAGTTGATTTTGAGGTGGTGGTCATAATGGCATTTCATTACTTGTTATAGACGAGGAAATGATTGCTTTAAAGGAAGAACCATTCCATAAAACACAAAGAGGACAACAAGATTTGGCTTTTTGGTTTTAATGGTTAGGACAAAATTTTTTCCTCAAAATCTGCTTAAAATCCACGACATTCATGTTCTTCAAAAAACCCTGAAGAATATAAACAAAACTCAAATGTACATGAAGTGTGCATGCTAGAAACAGAAAAAAAAACTTGAATTTTTTCCTTTCTTTGAAAAATGAAGTGCATTTTATCCCCATCTTCTGTTAAATACTAAAACAATTATACCCCTCAGGGTCAGTTTCTAGCTCTAGATATAATTATACCTCAACACTTCGCATCCCGGTATATATCCACTGCTATTCACCTCCACTTCTGGGGGTAGTTGTTAACTATTTGTAGCACTCTGTTGTGATTATGGTAACTAGGAATGTGTATAATGGTCCAAGTGTCAAGTTTTGTTCTTGCGGTTCTAGCTTCACAGTCAGTTTACTTTGCTACATGTACCATGTATTTGACAGCCAGTGGAAATAAATTTTGGACAGTTGGAGCAGAATGTCCAGCAAAAATGCTGCAGTGTGCTTTATTGACAGTCATTTACTTGAGGGGATATTAGGAACAGTTCTTTCTTAGTTACTGACTGACTCTTTGTGAAACTAATTGGTTTGTTGGTTAATTCTCAGGAAAACACTGGGCAATTCTCTGTACTGTTTGCCCCACAGAATTGGAAGCATCACAACAAACATGGTATTTGCATTTTATTTATTTACTAGCTAATGCAGCAGTCATTTTGTATTTCAATCTTTTCATTTGTTCATTGCCACTTCTTAGGTTTAATTTTGGTTTTTATCATGAACAAATAATATCAGTTCCAAGGCTATTTTTATAACATTAGACCATCAAAGTTGTTTAAATTAACTTTATGGCTTGACTTGAAAGTATTTTCAGTTAACTTAACTCTTTCCATCCCAGTTGTATTGGTAAATTTCCCAAGCAGAGCCCATACTTTTCATGGAATAAGTTTCATTGGGAGAATTTCTCTTTTTGTTCCCGAATCGTTCGTTTGGTTGATCAGTTCCTTTTTTCTCATTACTAAATGTGCTATATGCATGTCTTATGTATGGAGAAATTAGATGTTAACTTAATAACTGACTGGGACTGAAAGGGTTAATCAAGTCTAAGATCTTTCATAATAGACTTGAATAACTTTGTAAAACATTCTCATTCAAACAACTGGCAACTGCAGTTAGGTTTAGTTTTCCAAATGGCAAAAAAATTTCAAATTAAATTATGTTGCCTCTGGTTAGATGTGTTGTTTTTTTCACACATGAAAAAGTGATACATGGCTTCTGATTAGGCATTTCTTTTGTTAAATTTCAAGTTTTTAATTTTTATGTCACTGATTATTGCATCAAGTATGAAAATGCTAAAGTCCATTCAGCTTTCCATCCCTTCGGTTTGATAATGTGAGTACCAGCATAAAAAATTATATGCCTTTTTTTTGACTGCTTTAAAGTGATTGCCAAGGGTGCTTATCTATGCTTCCGGTCCTCAAAGGGATAAACTGATATTTGAAGTGCTTTTGAACATATCCATATGGAAAAGGCATCATATAAATGCACCACTTCCTCCTTTTTTTTGCAGTGACAAAATTTTGAATAGGCTTTTCGTCTCCACTTTAATTTATAACTTTATGTACATTGTGTGTAAATTGTAGTTATTTTAAATGCATTTTATGATATCTTTGTTTTGTAGCTTCTTGAGTTTACTGAAGAGTTTTATTCTGGCAAGCAAATAGCTCTTGTGGGTGTAGGTGAGTTTTACAAAAATATCATTTTCAGAGCTCAAAACTAAAAATTAACAATGTCAGTAAGATTATTTGTTAATTTTCAAATAATTTGTAACTCAAAAAACATAAATTTTGTTTGTCTAGAACACATTTTCGTTCTTCAAAAAACTTGAAGGTCACGTGTAGTAATTTAATTTATTGTTTGGTTTTAACTATTTAAAGACTGAATGGATTTTTTTTCTATAAATTGCTTGTCAAGACTTTTTACCACCTTTAATTTCTCACTAGAATCTTATGCTATATTGTTTCTTGTTTTGGCTTGTACAGGAGTTGAGCATAGCAGACTCGTTGAAATGGCCCAGAATGCATTCTCCCACATTCCAGAAGGCTCCCCAGTTCAGAAGGAATCTGCCAAATATGTTGGAGGTAAGAGAAACATTGAAGTATAAAACTGTATTAACTGATTAGAACATAAAAAAGCCGACTTAGATGCAATTAAGAAACAGGACAACATTTTTATCAAACTAAACACAATCACCCTGAGGATAGAGTTTACATGAGTTGCTTATAAAGTGTTGGCTACTGTGATTAATTAGGCAAGTACAATTTATAATTTTAATTTTTGAGATTGCAACTGGAATTTCAAAATTTAAAGGCAGAAATTGCCTAAAAATTAAAGAAGAGTCAGCCAAAGGTTAACAGTTCTTTATAGAAAATTAAAGTGTGTAATAACAATGGCTGAAGTTTTGACTCATTAATAACAATGGCTGAAATTTTGACTCATTAATAACAATGGCTGAAATTTTGACTCATTAATAACAATGGCTGAAGTTTTGACCCATTAATAACAATGGCTGAAATTTTGACTCATTAATAACAATTGGCTGAAATTTTGACTCATTAATAACAATGGCTGAAGTTTTGACTCATTAATAACAATGGCTGAAGTTTTGACTCATTAATAACAATTGGCTGAAATTTTGACTCATTAATAACAATGGCTGAAATTTTGACTTATTAATAACAATGGCTGAAGTTTTGACTCATTAATAACAATGGCTGAAATTTTGACTCATTAATAACAATTGGCTGAAATTTTGACTCATTAATAACAATGGCTGAAGTTTTGACTCTTTAATAACAATGGCTGAAGTTTTGACTCATTAATAACAATGGCTGAAATTTTGACTCATTAAAAACAATGACTGATATTTTTACTCCATAATAACAGTGACTGAAATTTTGACTCATTAATAACAATGGCTGAAGTTTTGACTCATTATTAACAATGGCTGAAATTTTGACTCATTAACAATGGCTGAAGTTTTGACTCATTAATAACAATGACTGATATTTTGACTCATTAAAAACAATGACTGATATTTTAACTCATTAAAAACAATGACTGATATTTTGACTTGTTAATAACAGTGGCTGAAATTTTGACTCATTAATAACAATGGCTGAAATTTTTACTTGTTGAAAACAATGACTGAAATTTTGACTCATTAACAATCACTGAAATTTTTACTCATTAACAATCACTGAAATTTTGACTCACTAATAACAATGGCTGAAGTTTTGACTTGTTAAATTTTGACTTGTTTATAACAATGTCTGAAATTTTGACTCATTAAAAACAATGACTGATATTTTGACTCATTAATAACAATGGCTAAAAGTTTGACTCATTAATAACAATGACTGAAACTTTAACTTGTTAATAACAATGGCTGAGGATTTGATTCTTTAATAGCAATGACTGGTTCCTCTTGTGCCATGACAAAAAGTCTAGCCAGTTGTGTTGTAAAAAGAGCTTTGAAAATTGAAATTAATGCTTTTAAAATTTTTCTTCCTCAATGGACACTGGTGGTGCAATTTGGTCAATCCTTACACAGAGTTGTTTACAACTTTCATTATCCAAAGGTCAAGAAAAACCATTAAAGCGCACATGTACAGCTTCACCTGAGATTTTGGTTGTCATTTTACTCATCTGATCCATTTAATTTTGTGTATACCTCAGCTATACCTCTTACACAAAAATTGAAAACAAATACATGATATCAAGAAACTTCAACTGGCAAAAGTATAATTTTCAATTCGCAAGTTCCAAAAAATGGTTCGCAAATCGGGAATTGCGATGACAGTGCTAATTAAAACCCAGCAAAGTTTTGATTGAGGTAATTTACGTCAAAATTACTAAATGGTAAGCGCTGCTCCATATTACAAGGCATAAAAAATCTTGGCCAAATTGGCAACCCCAGGCAATCCAGGCATAATTCACAGACCCCCAAAAAATCCTCTCCATCATAAAAATAGTTGAGTGGGGCCACTCTGGGTATACCATAAAGCATAGAGGATAACCTGTAGCCCTGCAGTTTTGGTTTTAAGGTTTCCAGGCCTGGAAAAGTCATGGAATTTAGTAAAAATTCTATGCTCATGGAAAAGCCATGGAATTTCATTAATCATTCTCAGTGTGAACCCTGAATTGGCATTTAGAATTGAATTGAAGTGTCGATAGCCTGTTCTGTTGAAAAGGATTCTTTGATTTTGCAATAAAATTATTTCTGGGTCATGGCAAATGGCATTTGGTCATAAAAAAGTCTTGGAATTTCGTGGAATTTCATTTATCATTCTCAGTGTGAACCTTGAGTTTCCTTTTTTTTCCATAGGTGAGTGTTTGAAACACATAGCCTCTCCCTTGGTACATGCTGCTGTTGTTTCAGAAGGAGCAAGGTATAAAATAAAGCAAATACATCCTCATAATGTAATTTTACCTCTGGTTATCCTACTGATCTTTTCTTGCTTATGGGCCAACTCCCTTTTTTTAACCAGAGTCAGAATTGAAAATGACTGAGCTCTTGTGCTTTTTGCATTCAAGCAAATACAATCAAATACTAAGAAACAGTATTTTTAAAAACTGTTTTTGTTTAAGAGTGGCCTCACCTAGTTCCCCATACAATTTTATCCTTATTGTATTTTAAAAAAATTATAAAGTACACAGTAGTTGTTTGTGTGAGATTTTACAGTTTCTGGTCAAAGCAATACAACAGTGAATTTTGTTTTCCTAGACACCAAGAGACTTCCAAAAGATTTAGTATCTAGATTATGCACATTAATATTTGATCATTTAGAATTGAAAAGACATGCAATATAAATAGTAAATACTAATTATTATTATTAATAATAATATTATGTTAGAAGGGTGCAAAGAATGAACAGGAGCTTAGTTTTAAGTTTATATGATGTTCCATGTTCTATTATTGTCTGTCATGGCATTTGTCAGTGAGTGGCTCTTATAAAGTTTTTGACAACAAATCACCACCCAGTAGAACATACACACCATTGTGCATAGATCTATTTCCTGATTGCCAGCAAGCTTGAGATTCTATTACTATTTAACTGTAGTAATACTGGTTAGGAGGGCAACAGTAAGACATTGTTCATTTACCAGATGAGTGTAAAACAAAACTGATTTCCTAAAGCATCAACAGTACTTAAGGTACTCAAGATAAATTGAAAATGCACAGTTAGCTATTTAGCTTTTAAAATGCAAAGTTAGCTATTTAGCTTTTTTTATTTAAAAATGTTAAATACAAATTTTGTAGTATGCAAGTAAAGCCTTTTCATGTTGTTCAAAAATATACAGGTTAGGTGATAAGAATGTACTCACACTTGGAGTATTACAGGTATAGTCATTTTTGTTTTTTAGTGTTCAATGTCACAAGAATATTTGTTATCCTTTAGCACTGAAGTTTCTTTTTTGTCCAATTAAAATGTAACTTAAAGCAGTGGTAAAATGATTTATTAAATCTAGATACTGTCTTAAATTTGAGATTGAAGACTGTCACAGTCTGATTTCTTTTGTATGAATTTTTTGACTTTAGATGGCAGTTAAATTATTTGATTTGCAATGAATAAATGTGTTGTTTCAATATTTTGTGGGAAAAAATGTAACCTTCAGTTAAGCCCAAAAACTGTCTAGAGTTGCAACTTAGGAAGGGGCCACCAAAAACTAATATTATAAATTATAGTTACCATAAATGCTTTAATAAGCCCCCCTCCCCTCCCTAATAACCTTCCCTCCAACAGAAAGATAATGGAGCTAAAAAATAGGGTGTCCTGTATCAAAAATATGTTTTGCCAACAGTCATATCTGTTTAAGTTTTTGAAAAGTGCTGTTTATAGCACCAGAGGAACACAGAGGCACTAGTTGCTATTATATGTGTTTGGTAATCAGACTTCATGTTATGTTTCTGTCTTTGGCTATTGGCAATTTTTTAGGCCAGGAACTTGTCCCCAGACACTGCTAATCTTGTTGTTGTTGTTGAGGCTCTGTCAGTTTGCATCATATCGCAGTAAAATTTCCCATAGCGACCCTAAGGGATACTCCCCATCAATTGACAGAGTTAGATTTTTGATTTCTGGATTTTTAATGAATTTACGACCAATTTAAGATTGCGTCGTACACATTGGTATTCACAATATTCAAAATTAATATGCACAGGCAAAGCTGACTTAAAGAACTAAAGCTCTGTCAGTTTGCATCATATTGGGATAAAACTTCCCACAAGACCCTAAGGGATATTCCCACAATTGACAAAGTAAAATTTTTGATTTCTGGATTTTTAGAGAATTTATGAGCAATTTTAGAGTGTGCCACACACACTGCAATTCACAGTATTCAAAATTAATATGCCGAAGCCAACTAAAAGAACTAAAGCTCCGTCAGTTTGCATCATATCGCTATAAAACTTCCCACAATGACCTTAAGGAATATTCCCCATCAATTGACGGAGTTAGATGTTTTATTTCTGGATTTTTAGAGAATTTATGAGCAATTTTAGATTGTGCCGTACACATTGGAAATATTCATAGTTAATATGCATAGTCGAGGCTGACTAAAAGAACTAAAGCTCCATCAGTCCACATCATATCACCATAAATGTTTGCACAGTGGTAATAAGCAGAAGTCTCTATTGACTGACTGAGTTAGACTTTTATTTTTGATTCTTGAGGGACTCTACGAGCAATTCTTGATTGTACCGTACAACACAAATCTTTCATTATTATTAAATATTCATTGAGAGAAACAGAGTTAGAACATTGTTATGCATTTTCTTTGTTTTCAACAATAATGACTAATGTGGTCATGATTTACTGATTTGAGCTACTTTAGCAAATAGATAAAGCATTATACAATTTTTTGTCAGACTCGATGACTGCACATGCAGTGTACAGCAAATATCCCAACTGTAGTTAAATGTAGGATGGTCGACAAAATAAGAATCAATGTACAGTGTATGGGAGCGAGAATCAATTGTAAATTAAAAGCTGTCTATGTCCGAGGAAATAACCAAAGTTCAGGGTGTAGATTTCAAACTAAAGTAGTCTTTGTTGTTACTCATGACTCAAAATAGATAAACGAAACTGACTGTTTGAAGAGTAATTCTAGCTGTCCATTACAAGTTAAACATTATTCTGATGTACCAGTTCCTGATTCCATAGTACAGTTGTACTTGTTAAACAAGCCCCCCTCTCTATTAAGCCTCCTGTCTGGAAAGTCTAAAAATAAGTAAGACCCCCAGGGACTTGTTAGAGCATTTACAGTATGTACTTAAGATATTATAGGAGTGTTATGATAGTGATATGAAAGATTATAGTATCTTAGTTGTTTGACTGTATGAAGAAAATGTAAAAGAAGTCAGTCCAAGAACCAAAAGTTCTTTCAGATCAGAAATTTTTATAAAAATGGTTTTACCCTTGTCGTTCCCTTTCCCTAAGTCCACATATTTCAAAAGAAATGTAAAAGGTTTTAAAAATTTATTTTATTTCTTCCAAAGAGAGTCCTTGGTGTAACACCATTTATCAAATGGGGCAGCAACAACACCTCGTCAAGGTCAGCATATTCTGTTTGTTTTCAGTACTGCTGTAACTGTAAATTGGGTTGGCTATCAAGTAGTACTGTTTACTAGAAAATAGAAATCAAGAGACTATCAGCTATATCTTTACAAGTCTGACAATCTATATTTAACCTTCAGCCAAGTCTAACTTCTCCTTACATAACACATACAAAAATAAGTCATTTTGTAATGAGAAAGGGGATTTAATCAAATATTAAAGGAATTTGTTGAAAATCAAAAGCATTATTAAACTTCTCTCAAACTGTCTACATGGAAAGTATGAATCCTATTGGGAGAATTTACCAACATGGTCCATGGCTTCTTGTCATTTTTAATTTATACAAAATTTGTAAATATAACACCTCTAAGACACTCACGTGGGGCAATCTTGTGAAAGGAATACAAATCACGGCAATGGGGAATCTATAAAATAATGTTATCATTAATTCCATCACATTGGCACTGGTAAAGCATGCATAGGCAAAAACATGTATGCTATATGTCGACAAGTTTGCAACTTGGTTGTATAAAGATGGAAAAATGCACGCTGCAGATAACTCAAAGATTTTGGGCTTTTTCTTCAAATTAATCATAAAAATACTTTCGCACAGTTTGGTTGGTTTGTGAGGTTGATTTTCAAATATATGCTTAAACATATCACAAGCTTGTCAGTTTGTCTAAGTTGCTATTTTGTTTTGGCAGGTTGAACAAGGCTGCTGGCCAAGTCACTGACGGCCCATTTGCAGTAAGTAAACAGTTATTTTTTTCTAGAAAGTTATGATAGAGCAGCCAAAGCTAGTACAGTTGGAGTGAAAGCTTCAAAGAAAGAGCTTGGTGCTGCCTCATTTAACAGTGCAGTGGCCAAGCGGTTAGCGATGTTGTGTCCTTGAGCAAGACACTTTACCTGACTTTGATCAAGCCAACTCAGCTATATAAATGAGTACCAGTTCTGCTGGGGGCTAACTTGCGATGGATTAGTGTCCTGTCCAGGAGAAGTCAAAGACTCTCATCTGCTTAGCACTACTGAAATTTGAGATAAGCGCCAGCGTAATGAGCTACTTAGACTCGAGAAAAGATTTAGCTTTTTGCTGCCTCATTCCAGCACAAAGGACAACAGCTTTTGCCTTTAGTAGTATTTGAGTCGTCTTATTGGAAGTACTGCAGTTGGTTGATCCAGGTTGATTTTCTTCAGTGTCAAATAGTAATAAAATAAATTTGAGTTCTATAGAGAGGGTTGGTACACTGTACTTTTAGAAACTAGCACATCTCGTCGTTTTTATATGTTTTATTTCTAGGTGTCAAGCTTAAATGCTTCCTACACAGACTCTGGCCTGTTTGGCTTTTATGTTGTTGCAGAACCCACAAAAATATCACAGGTTTGTCTAGATTAGAACAACCTTGTACAGTATCAATACAACTGGCCATTAAGGTATTTTTTCGAACATGAAAAGATACATTTTGACATCCACGGCTTGCTACAAATAACCAACTCAATCTTCTTTTTTGCTTGTTTTGGTCTAAAAGAAAATCAAACAAAGTTTGTGCCAGGGGCATTTTTTTTTATGCTTCTCTTTGAAATCATAAATTATGCATAGTTCTCCACACAGAGTGTTACAGTGGCGTTGCACCGCTCTGCTCTTTTCTTTAAAAATAAAACAGACAGAAAATACAAGGCTTTATTGACATTTTCTCAAGAAACAAATTGAAACAGGGTTTTCCTTTGATAGAACATTTCCATAAGCGATTTGATAATTGTCTCCTGCAGTCAAATTCTACAATGGTTCTAGTATTGGCAGTCAAAGCAAAAGACAATTCTATGGCAGAGCCTCCGCTCTGATTACCTCTGCTCTGGTTACCTCTTCCCTGGTTACCTCTGCTCTGGTTACCTCTGCTCTGGTTACCTCTGCTCTGGTACTACTGCTCTGATTACCTCTGCTCTG
>JAOBRD020920906.1:0-12454 GCA_027575215.2 Hydrozoanthus sils | reverse complement strand
ACGCGGCGGAACCGGGGGTTTTGGCCCCCCCAAATAATTGGGGGGCCCCCCCCCCCCCCTTCCTCCGCCAATAATTTTTTGGTTAACCACAATAACTTTTGAATAGGATTTTCAGATCTTATAACAAACTATTAAAATTTCCACTGTGTCCCCCCAATAATTTTTTGCTTCCGCCGCAGCTGTACGATTAGATAACTATAGCCAACAAGTAAGCCGAGGGGAAGGCCCCGAGACTAGCGAGGCGGCAGAGTATAAAGCTGAAGCGTGTACGTAAATGAATCTGGTGAAGGGGGAAAAATTCTTGATTGCGAGTTAGTTAAACAATAGGAAAGACGGACGTGTCAGCCAATCGCAGTATGAGTCCTGGAAAAGGAGCCAATCACAGCGAAAGCTAATCATGGCGACGTTATGGCTTGTCAGTGTTGCTCGTTTGCTCTTAGCGGTAGCTACAACTATAAGAATCGTGCAATCCTATAACTCGTGGCACCTAAAGGGCGAAGCTAAAAAAATTAGGAAAAATCATTGAAAAGAAATGATAGAAATAGTCGTTTAGCTCTTCTCAAACTGTTGGACGCGGAGCGACTGTTCGTTTTAATTACTGTATATATCTATTCCTGTGCAAATTCAAGAAAGGTTTGAGATATAACAAAATTGTACGAATACTGTGAAATACTGTAGCGACGTGCTTCTGGCTTTTGTTGGGGTTATCAGTCTTTTACCCTACTCTAGTTCTAACTGCAGTTTCCGTTGGTAGAATAGCTGGTTTCGCAACTACAACCGACTTCCACTACAGCCTTGATCAAAGCAAGGACCGCACGTGCTTCTAGCAAGGCTAGTAACAGTACAATTTAACTTGTGAAACATTGATTTACTATAGAAATGCTTAAATCAACGCGTGAGCTGAAAGAGACCGAACGCTTAGAGTTTTATTTCGTGATAATATCATAGTTGTTAAAACCGAGCTTCTCGGGGATTTTGAGTTGTTCGAGTTCGAATTACAGGGGTACAACTGAATTCTTCAACCCGTCCGGTGTGCTCATGGTGAGATAAAGATAATGCTCTTTGAATATCTTAGATCCTGTCTCCATGAGGGTGGGGGACCACGGGGTGGTGGGATAAGGTAACCTTAATGCCCATACAATCTCTATTTGACCAGGCAACCTGGCTCGATAGGGTATCCCACCTCTCATGCATGTGAACGTGATCAAGTTAAAAAAACAGATCGTATGGGCATTCAGGTTACCTCACCGGGTTATCCCACCACCCCGTGGTCCCCTACCCTCATGTAAACAGGATCTTACTGTAAAAGAGAATCTGAATCCCACGTGATTGACAGCCATTGTTGTTGCACGCTTTGATCTCGTAATAGCCCGAGTCTTCTTTACTGAAGGGCGGGTGTATTGTCAACTCTTGACCGCTGTTTCCGTCAATTCGCATTCGAGCACTTTGTGTTAGTACCTCTGAATCTTTCATCCAATTCAGCATCGTAGGCTTAATCCCAATTATCGTTGGTGAAATTTTAAGGACGGTAGATAATGTCTCTGGTATGTAAACCGGCGGTTTGAGGTTGAAATAGATTAGTGGTTGGCTGTCATCGAAAGGATCCCGTGGAATGGGGGTGCTAGGTGTGGTGTGGGGTGTTGTTGGTGCCAGCTTGCTGAGATCTATGGAATCAAGAATTAATATATTTATGAATTAATATATTTTTCTGGTTAAAGAAGTAGTTTAAAAAAGAATTGAACCTGACGTTTAATTTGTAGAGCTACTGTTCTCTGCAGCAAATGTGAAAACTAAAGTTATGTACGCGTGTATGCTTCATTCTTGGTGTTTTTACCTCATTTGATTGTACTTACCTTAATCAGCGACTTTAACTAGTTTAAAATTTATATATCGGAATCATGGAACTAAAGCTGTTAAAAAGGTTTTTGAAAAAAGAAAACTGTTGTTTATTTTGCTAAGATAACTCTTTGGTTGCTGACATATTAAGATTTTTCGAAGATGTGACGTCAAAGTCGGGAATCCAGTGGGATAAATTACAAAACAACTGTTATCTCTATAGCATGTGTTTGTGTTGGTGTTATAGTGCAAAATGTCAGGATCAGTAATCCGGTATTTCATTAAGTAATTATTGTTTTGTAATTTATCGAGTAAAACCGCTTCACTTTACTGAACTTTACTTTCCTCGATCACTTCACTCAATTTTCCTTCAGTTTGCCTTTCCTTACTTGATTTTACCTTACTTGATTTTTTCCTTTAATTCTGACTTATTTTCGTTCTTTTATTTATGTTTCTGTTCTTCCGTTTAATTTTTTCTATTAAAGTGCCTAAGACATGAAATACTTTGTTACTTCAGTGGATAAACCTTTCTAAATAGGAAACAGCAATGACCAAATTTTGTCAAAATCTTTTATGGTTCTTGAGATGTTACCGTTATTGTTTTTAAATGGTGACGTCAATTGTTGGACAGGTAAGATTTCAATTTTTTGAAATCTGCTGCAAATCCTCAGCCTTTGAACAAAAATTAGTAACTATTCTGGAAATACCTCGAGATAAATCATCAGCCCAAGTTTTGCTTAAATTCTTCAGTTGAAAGGTTATGAATTGGCAGCAGACTTTACAAAGTTGAAAATTTGCCTGTCCAACAACTGACGCGTCAATAAAAATTTTAAATGTCAATATCTCGAGAACCATGAAAAATTTTGACAAAATTTTTTCTCCGCTATTCTTCATTTATCAAGGTCTACCCGCTGACATAAAATATTTCATGTCAAAAGTACTTTAAAGTTTACTGAAAAACTTAAAAGTCCCTATCAAGCTTATTTTTTTAAGTTCCAGATGGAAAGTTGAACCCTTTAATAATAGTAATTTTCGAAAATAAAACCTTTTCTCGCCGTTCCTATTACATTTTTTAGACTTGAAGCGTGCAATGATGACGTAGCACGAGGCATGAAGCAGAGGCAATCTTTTTTATCTCAAAAAATTCAATTCTGGCTACAATAGTCACATTGTTATAACTTTAATCAACAAATTATTCCCTTAAAATTATTTGAAATAAAAATTTTATGACTTTTTTAACAGAAATGAAGTTTTTTAAACAACAACCAAATAACTTACGGCTGCTACGTCACAGGTTACCAGTCCCCGGCCTTCTCGGTCAAAATTTACATTCCAATCTTTAGAAAGCATACTTAGACGTGGAAATTTTCTTTGGTTCTTCGATTTTTGAGTTCACAGATGACAACAGTTTTAATCTGGAACTTAAAAAAATAAGCTTGACAGGGAATTTAAATCCAAAAAGCTATAGAATGCTGACCCGAGATTACACTAACATCGGCAACCTTCCACCTGGAAGCTTGGCGCGTATCACCAACGCCAGCCACGGTGTAACAGAAATACGTTCCAGTGTGCACAAAGCTTGCATTGACAATCTGAAACACATGACCGCGTTGGATAAAGTGCTCGTCTCCGGCCGCACTGACTTGGTACGTGGGGTGGCCCTTGTGTTTATGCCACAGAAACACTTCCGCAACGCCTTCCCTGCGAGGGGGGCATTTTAGCGTCAGAGATGAACCTGCAACGAAAGTGGTTTGTCACGTATTTAGCTGGAATCTACATTACTAACATCGTTCCCAGGGTTCTTTGCTTTTGGGCCGTGGGAGCGAGGTTGATACGCTTCATGTACTCCAAGTCATGACTAAGCTCCTGACGTCGTGATGATAAGTGGTATGTTCAGACGGACACGCACATTAGATTTTACTCGCCATTTCTCACTGAGAGGTTCTGAGTGCACCAGCTGCGCCTGGTCGTTCAAAACCGATTGGTTAAGTTTTTAACCCATGCTCGTGTTTCTTACGATCCGTTTATTGACTAGGGGTAGAATTTTGTGGTTAACATGTTTGTATTGCAAGCAAAGCAAAGTTTTGACTGTAAAGATATAACTGCTTGAATTTTTCCGTAACCCAGAGTTAAAATTAACCGGTTTTCGAACAAATGAGCCCAGGACTTAAATTACTACAGCTATGATAGGTACTTTGGGGTGAGGGACAGGGGAGATTTTCTAAACCATTGGCATTCTACCAGGAGCAATTGCGAAGGAACATAACATTATGCAGAGGTTTATATACTATATCTTAAGTTTCTTGGATGATGAATTCATTCCATAAATGCCATACCCTAAATGGTTGTCTGTAGCTTATTTTATTTTCAGACAGCAAAAACGATAAAAAAAACCAGCAACATCCAGAAAAACTAAAAATTCCGAAAAATGGGACTTTTGTGCATTTGTGAGTGGTGAACTCCACACTTTCATGCAATCCAAAAAATCCTATATTCAAAATCGAAGAAATTTTCGACCAAGTTTCATGCATATGCTTTAATTTTGAAATCTTATCTATTCTAAATGAATCAATCCGTTAATCACTCTATCAATCAATCAATCCAGAGGTTGGTCAATTTTGTCGTGTATGCTCTCTTAAGATCTAGTCATTTGTCAATATGCTCTCTTAAGATCTAGTCATTTTTCAATATGTCGTAACAACAAAAAACATTTCATCTTCATGCATATGGTGTATCTTGAACCTTAAAATCTGTCGAGTCAGTGCGAAAGAAGTTTTACTTTAAGATTCGGCTTGGATGCATTGTGTCACACTTACCTTTTCCTATCGTGAAGGATTGTTCGTATGCGATCGAGGATACACTCGGAGGCATATCTGCATTGGAAAGGCATTTGATACAAGAGTTAGAATTGTTGCTGGAACAAACAAGAAACCAAACAAAGAAAGCTATTGGTCTTTCAATCAAGTTCAACTTAAAATTGGTTTTAACATTTTGTAACCTTGTACAAGTCCATGCAACTGCTTTCATTTAATTCTTAATCTCTATTGCTTCTCACGACTAGATAATTGAGGCGACAAAATCGCTTTTTTAAAGCAGACGTTGGGGAAAACTGATTTGCTGCACACTACGCTGATAACTCGTACTTTGTCCGCTCAGCGTTTCTATTCAAGGGCACCCAACCGATCTGTTCCTCAATTTATCTGTTCCTCATAAGAAAGTTTGCTGGCTGGGAAATTTCGCTGCGAACTTTTCAAATATTGCTGGCAAGTCAACTTAACAACCAGAGATAGAGAAACCAACAAAGAGTCAAACAATCTTTGATTTATTAGTGACGAACATTAGCTTTAATCCAGCAGATAGCTTATCCAGGCTTCGCACACTATTGGTGCAGCCCATGTACTTTTGGATGCTTCTATTTTTTGCCGTCAAAAAAAATCTACCAGAATATTTTGTACAGTTGTTGATAAACAGTAAACAGACATGGAACCGGCTTCTCTCAAAAATAAGTTCGAACATACTTTTTTAACCTGATTAAACTAATATGACACTTTTGATCATAATGTTTCTTTGTTAGTAAATTTATTTCGCAGTAGTGCAATGATAAATTTAGTACATGTGTCCGTGTAGAGACGCTCATTGAAACCTTTTAGCCGTGTAAAAGTTTAAACATGCTGATGTATGCCTTTTTTTTGTCTCCTGGCTGGCAAAAAGGATTCCCTTAAATTAATTGCTGCCGGCTGGCAATAATTTGCAGCTTGTGCTGTCAAATTTGGGTGGCGATTTGCTGGGAAAAAGGAACAGATAAATTTTTGCCAGTTGTTTTCGTTTTGGTCTGCAGAAGGTTGGCAGTGTCCAAAACAACCAAATTTCGTCACTTTCGGGTGTTTTGGGGGAGAAAGCTCGTTTGGTGCCCTTGTCTATTGACATTTTGACTAGCTGTCAAGGGGTTACGGCAGAAGAGACGATAGGACTTGAGTTCCCCTTCTAAGTCTGCCACAAGCTATAGTTTAACGTCCTTATCCGAGAACACGCGAAGATCAAACCGTTAGCAGATGCTGGAAGGCAGCACCTTCTTCTCAAGTATTTCAAGACCGTGAATGAAGAACCGGCCGGGAATCGAAGCCAGACAGCCCCCGCACGGCAACTGGCTGTTAACCAGACAGCAGTACAAACATCATGTAATGTTTTTTGCTAGCTACTTAGGTATTAACTAGTAGGATTGTGTGATGAATAAATTATCGTTGCCTTGAGATGATAGGAAAAGCTTACGTTTTGAGTGTTAGCCCTTCGTCTGAGCATCTAAATACTTAGGTATAAGTCTCCCATGAGGGCGATAAAGTTAAGAAAAGGGGGTCCAAGGGAAGGGAAGGGAAAAGCAAAAACAAAAGGAGGGAAAAGGAGTCTGTTAGCGTGCACAGATCGCAGATTTTTTAACTGCCTATTCTCTTGGTTTAGTAAAAAAAGAAAAGCGTCTTTAACGCGCGTTGTGTATTACATAGTTTCGAGGGAAGTGTTGTGCGAACTTTTTGGTTTCATCTTTGCTCGTCCGATTCATAATTCGTGGAGTGACAACCGACAGCCTTATTGGTTGTGATCGGATGCCTGTGGGTGTGCCTAGACATCGAAGGATAACAATGACGAAGCCTGCAAAAGATGCTACATGCATTACAGGTCTCATAGGGAAGGGGGTGCAATGGGTGCACTCGCCCCCCGCTCCCCAGGTTGCAAAGGTACACTTTTTTGTTGACCAACTTTGACCTCAACTTGCACCTAACTAAACACACTATCCAGTGATTTAAAAAAGTGTAAGGTTCAAAAACACGTATAATATAGTTCTGTTCTGATTTTTTGTTCGTGAAGTATCAACGAAATTAAGCAAAAAAATTTATTGTTCTGTGACATTGTGATAATTACTCGCCAAAAAAAATTGATTTTGCAGGTGAAAAGACTGAATATTTTCCACTTTTCAAGTTGGTTCTGGCTGCCTGCATTTCAGTCTCATACGACCTAATTTTCAACATTTCCCGAGGAAGCATGCCCCCTGACTCTCCTAGAGTCTCGCACCTTTGGCGCTTGTTTGGCCGGTCTCCTCGTTCATCGCACCCTCTCACAAAAATTCCAGGCTACGGACCTGAGATAACCGTTACATTATTATCATCATAATCATCAAGGTACACTGGAGATTGACAAAAGTAGGAAGAATTTTGAGATACCTTCACTGTCCGTAAAAGCTGTTTCGTAGCCAGAAGCGTTAAAGGTATAATGAAGTCCAGCTGGTGAGAAAATTCTTTCTTGTTAATATTTTACACTTCTATTTAAGTTGTGACATTTAAAGTAGTATTTCCTAGATAAATCAAATGTAAAAAAAGAAATGTTTCATGGACTTTTATTTTAATCGATTTGGCGAACACCTTGGTTTCATCAAAATTAACGTTCTTGGCCAAGTTCCTCAAAACCCGATTAGTGCTAACCCAGGATTAATTACCATGACAACCAATAGGTTTTGTTAAGAGTTAACCCTGGGTTAAGTTAATCGGGGTTTTTACGGGAGGAACCAGGCCCACCTTGACAAAAGCCTCAATCAGGACCGTTTAAAGCGCCGTGCTACAGTAGTGCTAAGCTAGCACGAATCAATCACGGCATCTGAAACAAATCTCAATTAACTCGAGCTAAAATCGTGTACACGAGTCAGCTTGTCGTGTTACCCGACCATGGCGCGGTTTCGTTTTAAATGCTGTGCTACAGCCGTGCCATAAAAGCTAGCTCGACTCAGACACAAGTTAAGCATGGTGTCTGAAACAAATCCCAATTTTGTCCTGCACTTGACCTTGAAACTTTGTTTTCTTGACGGAATCACTATTAATGTGTCCGGGGCTGCTTGCAACATGAAATGAAACTGAAAAAATTCTAAATTTGTTTACAAGTGATTGCACTTTTCGGAGCATTTTTCTGCTCTTTCCTTTATCTCTAGCTCTAAAGCCAAAAATCTAATGAAATTGAAAAACAAAATATAATACTTTGTTTAAAAGCCCTAAAAACATTGCCCAGAGACAAAGAGAGCTTTCGTTAACCATAAACTTCAATACTAAAAAGTAGGTTAATATACTTTTTGCTTTTTAAATAAAATTGCAACCGAAGAGTACATTTTTTTGGATGATTTTTGGGTGAATGTTCCAAAACCATGATAGTGCTTACCTTCAACGTAGGAGAATACGATAAATAAAATTACTTCTAAACATGTAAACATTTTAAACTCGAAACGTAAAACCTTAGCTGCCTTGTCCAAAGAGGATCGATGGTTCTTGCAAAGCCAAAGGCAGTCATACAATGCTAATGCCGTATTTGAATTGTGACGTAAACTGCAACCGCGCGAGGTCGATCGGACTCCCGCGAGCTAAAGGTAGGATTGATTACAAAAGTTGTATACCAGTTAGTCAAAAAATTTGTTTTTTTTACTCGCAAAGGCCAAATTGGCAAAACTTGAAATAAAATTGCCGAAACGGAATCTCCCAAGAAAATTGTTTACAAACTGCGTTTGTGAAGCAGTATAAATAAAATCTCTAAATCAACCAACTTGTTCAAGATTGGCTTTATTAATCTAGATTCTACAAACATCGATGTATACAAATACGGAGGAACAAAATTCATGTTTGGATCAGATAGTTTTTAACAAAGGTAGAAACGGCGGCTAATCCCTGCTGCGCGCATGACGGAAATTCCGGCGGAACGAGAATAGCAAGTAACAACAATAACGTAAACGCCCAAATAAGTCCCCTGGGGGCTTATTTATTTACCTTCCAGACGGGGGACTTAGACTCCGTTTACACGGGGCCGTTCAAGTTTGGGTCCGTTTCAGAAACAACGACAGCTAGGCGTTGCGTTTACACGGGGCTTCCGTAAGTGTCCTGATCTGAGGCCAGCAAAGTGTTACTTAAAAAAGTAGGTCCCACTTTGGGGTCGGTACAGTTAAAACTTTATACGAACCCATATAAACACCGGGACCGTTCCGATTTTTGCACAGTTTGCGCGGTATATAGGCCTGAGAACAAGCTTTTCATTTTTGGCTGCCCGATCAAAACAAAAGTGTTGCAATTGTCAACAAAAACTAAAATAAATTTATTAACTATGGGAAAAGAGGCAAAAATTGCATCCACTGCTATCTTAGCAAGTTTGACTGGCCTGCTTCAAATGACGATTGTTTAAGGAGTAATTTCTCCTTTTCCTTCCGTCATTTTAAGTCAGTTCGTGGTTTTCAATGTTTTGAAGATGTGAAAGAAAAAAATTATAGCAACAATAGCTTCATGTATAATCGTCTTTGTCGACTTATGAAATAGTTTATATTATCCTTTTATTTGTAGATCAGCTGCAAAAAGAAGTGAAATCTGTATAAATTCGCTTGATGTAGTTGTTGTGACTGAAAGTACAGTGTGAATCTGGTACCAGTGCAGTAGTGTCAGGAGACGTGCTGACAATCACTAAAGACAACGATCTGGAAGTCTGGGACCGAATTTATGGCCGCCATTTTGTCGGGAGACGCGCTGTCTTTAGTGGCTTGTCAAAACTGAAACAAGTTCAACCGTTGACAAAAAATATTTTTGACACAGTACATCTTATATTTTAGCTCTTACGCCTTTATGTTAGGATTGGTTGGGAGGGGGGCTTATTAGAGTGTTTCTGGAAGGTCTAAAAACAATGTATGTGCCTTGTTCGAGCGTTTACGGTACGTGGTTCGCGCGCGTTCGTGTTCGAGTCATTTGTAACCGACCGTAACTCTGCAGCTCTAACCCTTCTCCAAGTTACATGGACATTTATTGTATAGTTTCATTACATTTCATGAAAAAGAACTTTTTCGATTGATCGTTCAACTACGAAAAGGCTTCCTTTGGTCGACTGCTTCCTCGCCGAAGTCCGACATCGCGAAATGGCCTAACAGACAGTGGAGTGTTTGGCTCGTTCACTTGAGGCTAGAGCAAGACAGAACACACATTGTTACGAGAATCTGTAAAATTCTCACGCAAGCAAACAAAGGATGGCTTCGATAAATTATGATTTTTTAACTGCAATCCACTGAAGCATCAAATCTTGATTTTGCGTTACGGTAGAGGAAAATTAATTTTAAGCTTTTGCTCATTCGGACCCAGACTCCTGGCCTTAATACGCAACCTTTAAATTTCCCCCTTTTTAAAAACCTGGCCTAGTTTGTTCGATGTCTTGTTGGGCTGCATCACGTAATCAAGATCAATAAAGTGTTAATTCTTTTCTTTTCTTCAAGCCACACAAAACGCAAGTGCTGCGCAGTGTTAAGTGTAACACAACCTTTCTAGAGAGTATGACATTGAAAACTTCTTTATTAAATTTTCAACGTGTTTCTAGCGTTCTGATTGGTCATTCAATTTCGGTTATAAATGGAAACCGACTGTGTAGTGTTGCAAATCATTCCGTTATGAGATGATTTATAGCCAACTCGACGCTACGCGCCACTAGCGCTTATGGCTATTTACCATCTCATATACAACGAACCCTCTTGGAATAATTAACACTTATCCGATTTTCGATTGAGGTGGATAGTGGTAGAATATCTACTGAGCGCGAGGTAGATATTCATTAAGCCACTATCCACCGAAATTGAAATAGCATAAGTGTTAATTAGAAAATACCAGCAAGGCAATTGATCAACGGAAGCTTGATCTTTCAAGAGAAAAGAAAGATTTTAAGAAAAAAACTTTTATAGAGCACGAACAGCTTAATTTACAACAACAAATGTAAAACTAAACTTACTGACAGGTCTTGTAATACTTTTAAACCAAATTTTATTTCCCTCTCGGTGAATTTTAGGAATGGCATTTTTCTGTAGTTTTTTTCGATATCGTCATCGAAAACGGACGCGTAGCAACAACTTTCGTCTGCTATTTTGTTTCAGAGTCATTATCTACTATTTCGGTGGTAAATATTGTCTCACATCTACTATTTCTAGACCAATCAAATCGCGCGTAGCTGAACTGGTTTAAACTAACGTAGCCGAACTTCCGGAAAGTGTCAGCGGTGCAAACCTATCGAAAGTGAAAACAGACTATGGTAAAAACACCGCGCTCAAAAGCATTGTGCGAATGTATTTTTAACGATTTCGACCTTGAAAGTGAAATTTTTTTCTAGCAAAGCTGGCGATATAATCAGATAAATTAACAGTTTACAAAGGCAGCTGACACCGAGCATTTTTTGACTCATCGCTGACGTGTTCACCGCCGTAAAGTGCAGTACAGTTATAACCATCACGTTCAAGCATTACGATTATGGAAGATGAGAAAACGGAATACTGTTCAAACTGGTAGGATCAGGACACTTCTTACTTAGCGTTTTCGTGTGATGTGAACTTTTTTTTAAAAATTTGTTATCCCTTTTAGTGTTTGATATACGAATTGTACTCCTTATAACAGTCGTTAGATGTGTTACTATTTAATTTATGTGGTTATAGTTTTTACTTGTCTTTGACCATTGCCAATCTTGGCCCCGGAATCGCCGAGTTTGATGAGTTTGAAATTACATCATGTAGCATAAGACGGATGTAAAGAAAATTTTTGTTTTTCATGAAATTGTATTATACATCGAAGCTCTGTTTGTATGTGTAACACTTTTTTTTGGAATAATATATGGATCCGCGTTGTCAATCACTAGTGCCTGGCAACATATAAATGGTCACAACACATATAGCAGTTCAAAAACTATTTACTGTTGAAATGTAAGTGTCCTGTCACCATTAATTATCATTTACCCCAATACGAAATCAAACTTTCCCTCAGTCTCGGGTGCTTAGAACTGAATAGAATACGTTCTGAAACTTCAGTTGTTAATGTTAGGGATTGAATTCATGATTCGTTTCAAAGATTTTGGCCCAAAAGGCAAAAGTATAAAGCTTGGTAGCTGAGGAAAAATTCGAAACGAAGTATTGTTCTGATGTTTTAATAAAGTTAAATTATGCTTACAGCTAAACTTGTTTTTGGAACCTTAGCTAAATGGTGTGAGTTTATAATTGGTATATTACTTAAAGCATTTCACCATAAACTTTGAAAAAGAGGCTTGTTTAAAATTCAGTTTTTCCCTACTAATTGTTACCTGGTCGCTCAAATTTTTTCCTGTGCAACTTAGATTAAGTATTTTTGCTTTTATACCAATTTTAGCTTATACACAGACCACAAGAAAATCACTGTAACAATGAATGACATTTATTTGGAAGTTTGGAAGAAGTGTTTTGAATTTCAGTTTTCTAAGAATATATGTCAAAAAGATTTGTCTTAAGTTGTTCAGAGTCTTTTTAAGATTTTAGAGAAATCCGGGGGGGGGGGAAAATATCTTCCAGAGAAGGGGCGGATGGTTTTGATCAGAGTAAACCGCAGACAGATGATAAAAACGAAGTGGTGGAAACACTGGAATATCACTTTATAGTGACAGAAAAAACAGAGAATGGAGAAAAAGGGCAACCTGTTGCAGGGGCTACCGTTGTGATCAAAAATGGGGAGGAAATGATAGGAGAATCCTATGTTACGGATGAAGAAGGAAAAGTCAGTGTCGTTTTGGATAAAAATACGGATATTAATAACTGTACTTATACTGTGACAAAGGA
>JAOBRD020920800.1:1892-12458 GCA_027575215.2 Hydrozoanthus sils | reverse complement strand
TGCACCCGTACGTAAGATGCACCCGTGTGTAAGACGTACCCGTATATAAGGCTCACCCGTATATAAGGCTCACCCGTGTATAACACGATCCCGAATATAAGATGCAACGCATATAAAACGCGCCTGTATGTTAGATGCACCCTTATATATGACGCACACGCATATAAGATGCACCCGTATGTAAGATGCACCCGTACGTTAGATGCACTCATGTGTAAGACGTACCCGTATATAAGGCTCACCCGTATATAAGGCTCACCCGTGTATAACACGATCCTGAATATAAGATGCAACGCATATAAAACGCGCCTGTATGTTAGATGCACCCTGATATAAGACGCACACGCATATAAGATGCACCCGTATGTAAAATGCACCCGTACGTAAGATGCACCCGTGTGTAAGACGTACCCGTATATAAGGCCCGCCCGTATATAAGGCTCACCCGTATATAACACGATCCCGAATATAAGATGCACCGCATAAAAACGCGCCTGTATGTTAGATGCACCCTTATATAAGACGAACACGCATATAAGGTGCACCCTAATGTAAGACACACCAGCAGAGAAGGTGCACTCGTATATTGTAAGACGCACCTGGATGTTTAGGTCATTTTGGCAGAGATATTAATTTCAAAAGATTTGCGATTTAAGTTGTGTGCTACTGCACTGCAAAAAGAAATTCGTGAAAAACAGACTCGCAGTAAGTGTGCACTGATAATAAATACAGAAGGATTTTTGAACGTCGTTTTGGAGTGAAAAAAGTACGTCCTATATAAGGATTAATGCGATAGGCCCGGTATTTGCATTAATGCAATAGCTTTATATGTTTTGGTCAATTATTGGTAATCTTGTAGTGGATAGTTTTAGTAAATCGTGTACGAGTGGTATGAACTAACAAACTCTGAGGGACATGCTGTAATTAATGTTGCTAGCAAAAAAAGAAAAAAAGTATAGTTTTTCTTCCCAATTGGAGACCAATTTCACGGCTTAACATAGTTATAGGATTGTTTCTAAGGCAATAGCTCAGCAAATGGAAAACGTCCGTCCATCAGTTATTAACTCTGACCAATGCAGCTATCTAAGCGACAGACAAATCGGTGATGCAGTGAGAACCAATTGCCGATGCTATGGAAAAAAAGGAAGCTCGAGAATGTAGCTGGTTAAAAGTTAATTCAGAAAAAACGGAAATCATGCGGCTTGTCTGCAGCAGGTTTTCGAACAAAAAACCGTTAGGGGTGGAACATTTGACTTTTTTTGGGGGGGAGGGAGGTGTTGGAAGAATTTGTATTTGTGAGCACAAGAAACTTTTTCAGTTGTTCAATGGTGCAGGCGTTTTTTTTTGTTCTTAAAAAAGCTTTGAACAATTTTTTCCCCCAATATCATCTATTCCAGGAATTTATTTCCAGCAATATGGTAAAGGGTCTATTTGAGTCTATTTACCATATGATTTCCACCTTTATTGCATCCCTGTTGAAATCAAGTGCGTCTTCGGATTTTTACTCATATGCAATCAGACACACGGCATTGATCAGTACACAACAATGTGATCTTATATATAAAGTTATTTATCTTTAAAGATAGATATTTGATTAAGCCGGTAAGATTTAGGTAAATGAATCAGAGATTTTAGTTATGTTTAGTGCAGTGATCCGTCTACATGCAGAAGTGTCGACCCCAAATTAAATTTGATAAAGGAATAGCAAATTTGGTGTAAACATGTTTTTTTATTGGTGATGAAGCGATCATTTGATTTACAAAGACTTCAAAATATTATATCAACCACACTCTCGTTCAGCCAGTTCCAGAGTACAGGAGTCAACGGTAAATCGTACTAGGCCTCTGGTGAACCACTCTGCACAGATCATACGAAAAGATTGGTTTGATTTTTTGCGTAAGGAGTATCAAGTAGTTTTTGGCTCTATAGTAAGGTGCTGGATAGTTTGCTGATTTGCACTAGAGACAAACAGCCGTTCCATAAGTATATCCCTCCGATGGCAGGAATCCTTTTTTTTGCCTCGCTATTCGTGTTGGCATTTTTTTCTTTTGCATGATTTTTTTCCGTTGTGACAGCTCAGCAGGAAAATTTTTATTCAAGTCTTCCAACCTCCCGCTCGAAGGCAATGATCCATTCCTTAGGTTTATCATGGCCACAGGAAGCCAATAAGAACACTAGGTGTATATTTTCTTATGATGACAAGCTAGTTGAGTGAGAAAGCCGGCAAACTTTGAGAACAAAATAAAAAGATTGAAAAACCGATTTAATATATAGCGATCTGGCGGCTTGAGCTTGTATGGAAGAGTCACAACCGGAATATCGAAGTTTATTTATAAAGCTTCATTGAAAGGCTTAAAATTTAGGGTTTTGATGGTCACATGCAGGAAGCCAATAAGAGGCGCCGTATATTTTCTTACGATGATCAACTAGCTGAGTGAGAAAGTAAACTTTAAGAACAAAATAAAAAGATTGAAAAACCGATTTAATATATAGCGATCTGGCGGCTTGAGCATGAATAGAAGAGTCACAATCGTTAAATCAAATCTCTGGGAATATCAGAGTTTCTTTATATAGCTTCATTGTTACATGTTCCGGAATGGGTGATTAAAAATGTTGATCGATCCGCAATATACAAATTCGTTTGAAATGGTAAAAAGAATAGAATCAAAAGAACGGTATTGAGGAACGGCTTTAGAAACGGAGGTCTAAATATAGTTGACATAAGATCTAAAATAGCTTCTTTGAAAGCAAATATAGTGAAGAAATTATTTGAAGACCCGTCTGAGACAATATGGAAATGATGTTTTACTCAGCGTTGAAATTCTTTCGGGGGTAATTTGTTATACAAGTGCAGTGCGATTACGACGTCAAATGTCTCGGCACTGGAACACCCGCATTTTACCTTAGTGTATTGGAATCTTGTAAATAAATTTACTCAACAGAAACTTTAGACAAGACAGTACAATCTTTCTCATCACTGATTTGTTTTGAGCATTAATAGTCACATTCAGATCGATAAAATTCAATTTTTTGAGAAGATTTTTATAAATCTGGTCTGACTTATGTGGGGAAGGGATCTCTTAAAGTTTTCAGTATTGGGTATCTAGCTAAAGAAGTTAACCCTAGTTGATAGATGCTATTCCGGGAAATTACATAAGAGCAATAAAAGGAAATGACCTAGTTAACATCGAACGTAATTCAAAATTTGACGTCACAAAAACACGCCTTGACATGAAGAGCCCTTCTATTTTGTCGCTTACTAGAAAACAAATATATACCACATCAGTTAAAAGAAAGCTACTTCAAAGATGCCAACTTTCGAGCCTCAAAATGCGGGAGATTTTTTTTTTGGGAGCTAGAAGTTTTATTGTGTACTGTTCACATTGCCTTGCATCATATCTCCTGTGCGGCCTATTTACACATACAACTGGACAACCCTTCTCAACCCGTGTCATGTATGGAAGCCTAATACACAATAGTAAAAAATCAAAACATTGCTCATGTTAGCTTATGTTGCGTTGTCTCTCTCGAGTCAGGAACAAACGAAAAAACATATGTTGTTTTTGAATACTTTTTATTTCTCTAACTTTTCTTTGAAAATGCGGGAGAGCGGGAGATCAAGCGAAAATGTGTAAGTCTCCCGCAAAATGCTGGAGGGTTAACATCTCTGCTACTTCTTCTGTTGTTACTAGCTATCTTGCCCAAGGTCTGGAAAAGCAGGGAGAAAATTTATAACATACATCGCACAAGCTCAAGATAGATATGAAAATAAAGAGTTCCATTACGATATCATTTGTAATAGACTTGGCAGAGTGGCTTTACAGAATTGGTATAACCGACTCTAACTTATAGGTGCACTTTTTGTAATTATGAAAAAGCGGCAGTGGAGCATCTTTTTATCAAGTGTAACAGAACAAAGACATTCTGTGAAAAACACTCAGAATAGAGATCTAATACCTCAAGAAAAACTGAACAACTAAGATATATATATCTGCTGATATCTGAGTTACCGATAGAGGAGAATCTTTGCCTCCTATACGCTAAGTATTCATTTATGGGTGCAAATATAGAATAGAAAAACCTGTTTTTTCTAATTTTATAGAACACCTCGAGTCAAAGCATGATGTTGAGAAGAATATTGCAGAAAAGAATAACCAAATAGAAGAGCAAAGGAAAAGATTGGGTTATGTTTATAAATATTTTTCATTAATTCAAACTCCAACTGTCTCCAGCTCATAATTTCAAACCTATGTTAATTACGCGGGTAGCTGGATTCTGCCATCATCTTCAAGAGAAGTTTATTTACTTTCAGCTGACATCCCCATTCAGGAAATCCTGGAGACAGCAGCCTGGCTGGAGTTCTGGGTCAGTGTTTGCTAAGCTTTATAACAAACCTATCAGGAAAGAAAACTCCTTTGCAGAAGCAGTACTTGCATATAAATCCATAAACATTGAAAACACCAAGCTTCGGTAGCCTTGTTGCGTGAAGGCTGTTGTTCACATTCATTATCGGTACAAGCAATATAAATGGATCATGCATGGGCTTTTGTGCATTCTCTACAGGTTACTTTGTGATTTTGTTGTCTTTGAGCTTTAAAGTCTCACGTGACCTCCGATTGTATGTAAGCGCAAAGTAGAATAGGAAAATTAAGCCGAAATTTGCATGATTAAAATTTCACTTTATCATTTGCAGGAATGAGGAGGTATAGAAAACTGAGCTTGTGATCACGTGTGGTTGCTTTCTCGCGTGACCTCGTTCCTGCAAATGCAAGTCTAAGACCCATTTAATTTTCCAATTTTACTGGCTGTTTCTGTATGCATCATTAGTGTGTGACACTGCTGATCCCACAAACTGCTTACATGTGACTGACTTCAAAAACAAGCCGCCTATAGCTAGTCGCGATGATTTTGACCCGGCTTTTCAAAGGAAAAAACTGACCAGAGGACGAAAATTACAGGAAAACGAAATACAAAGAATAATGACACAGAACTTCACTTTCTTCTTGGAACTCGGAGCCTGCTACTAAGGTAATATCTAATTTTTATTCGAAACATAACATGAAAGAGGAAGTTATAAAGAACAAAAAAGCGGGACAACCCCACTTTCCATATATGGGAGTGTGTACTAATATTGAAGCAAAATAAAGCTCAGAACAAATACCAGTAATTACGCGGACTACTTACGAAACGAAAGCAGTCGAGTTTTGTGTTGCTTAAATGGTTTGAGCTTCTTTCTAAACTTCAGGTTCACTGGTGTTGCATTATGTAAAGAGTAAAGAACATTTGCTCTCTAGCTTGTGTAAGAAAAGAAACGAAAAAGTTCAATATACTGCGAAATAATTTGAATCCGGAAATAGACCTCGCTCGGCGCACAAACGCAAATCAGAGGAACCGATCGGCGATTCAATGGATAATAAGGACCTTATTGAACCGCTCTTACAAGGTATATCAGGTAACTTATTTACAGTTATTCAAATACCTTAACTTGCTGTGCAATTGGGACGTGTGGCACTTGTTGCTGGTTTGGTACAGCGCTGGCTAGCTAGCTTCATGCAGTGTTGATAAACTTGTGAGAATCCGATGAAATGATGAATATATAAGTAATTTCCGGGTGACGTGATCAGCAGAAATTTGATCTTTCGGTCAAATAATCTTCCCGAAATATTCTCCTGTCCATATGAAGAAAAGACGTTTTCAAAATATTTAGAGAAAGAGCCGTTGGATGATCTCAAAATTGATTCATTGTATAGAGTACGGTTCACTCGCTATACGATATGATCGAAATACAAGAATTAATATTAATGTATACATCCAGAAATCGAAACTACCATAAAATTAAACAAGCCGTAAGAGCAGCATTTTAAAACTTTCAAGTTCAGCATTTCAGTCGCAAATTATTCAGTTTCTACTGTTTTACATTTTTTTTTCAAAATTAATATAATTTATCAGAGTATATAAAGCAACTAAAGTGTATCTGATGATCTGGAATTAACTCGACTTGTGCGCATTAGTAATTTCTATTATTAAACTTTTGATTTACAAGCACTGTGTGGCAAAGGAAGGAGGGGGGGTTAATTTTTGGTCTTAAACTAACCAAGGCTACGTCGAACTCCTGTTTTTTTCAATTGCTTCGATATATAGGAAGGAAGGGTGTTACTTACGGGAACAGGTTAGCAATTAGGAGTACTTGATGTTTCATTGAAGAGATTATTAAATAAAGTTGTTGAATTATTAAATTAATTGGGAACATCATGCATGCACCAAGCATGTGATTTTTCTAGGATAAATCCAGGATTTCCAGGAACTTAACACAGGCTGTTAGCAGCATTCTTGAAAAAACTTTGCACATTTTTATTTGAAATAAAGGTTATGAAAGAATGTGTTTTTCTTCATATATATACATGTATATGTGTATTTATAAATAATCGGTGGTTAGACCATGTCACATTTTGATTCCTGTTTTAATTAGACAGTGCTGTTTCATACGGACCGAGGTCCGCACTCGTTGGTGATCAAACAGAGAATACTTCAACGAAGTGCACATAATTAGTAAAAAAAAATAATTCTACAGTTCTCATTTCACATTCTTTATTTAGAAGGAGTTTTTACCTGTGGCAGCATTTGCTATTAGTTCGTTTCTTTTGTTAAGTGAAGCCCATTAACATGATGTCACAGACTTGATCATTCACTCTAATTTTCCACTGCATGAGCCCCTATTTCTGTGAGCAACTGGTACAATGTGGCCACACATATATAACATGTTTTAACTCAAATTTCTTGGAAAATGAGCACAACACTAGGAAAATAATGTTTAAATATTGTGGTTCACACTTATAAAGACTTTAATTTGTTTAACAATGATTTTAATTTAGGGTTCAGTTCTCTAGCTAGGGCCTTTTAGCAAAAAAGCAGCACCATTAATTAATTTTCAATGTTTATTAGCACTTAAGTCTTCACTGATTACAGATATTATGCTTTTTTGATAAAAAGAAATTCTAGTTTTAATTAAGTTTAATTAATTTGTAGATTCAGTTAATTATTTTTTATTACAAAGCTTAAGAAATGTTATTTCTATTAAGAGAGAAGTTACAATTGCATTATACTGTGTATATATAAAAATTATTTTTATATATAATGATTATAGAAATAGCAACAGCAAACTACTTAGTGCTTAGTTTTAAATTCCAACCAAAAATGGTGAAAAAAAGTGATCAGATAGCCAATTGCAAAGATATTTATATGTTATATATATAACCTAAATACAAGCTGTACAAAGCTGAACTACAAATGCATGTTGCAGTGCAAGTGAAGGCTGTAATGCTCGTAGTGCTGCTCTGACTGATCATGCATTCAATAATATATAATTAAATGTTTACTGATACTATAGCTAACTGATACTATGATATTAACTATTTTCAGTAACTTTATTAAAGTCTGCAGTCTTTGTTTCTGTCACATGTTGAAAGGAACAAAATTTTATCGTAAACATGATGAATTATAAAATTAGACTAATTTGCTAGATGTTTATAGGTAAGTGGTCTTTTCAGTTCCATTTTGTTTAATTGCAGTTACTGGAGACGACTACCCATATGACATATTTGATTTTCCAACTGATGAAGTACAATTTCTAAACATTCAAGATGGTACCAGCTTTTATAAAGTAAGTTAATTAGATAAATAGCAACTGTTGTTCCACATCTCTACATGCAGTCACTAATTAAATTAAAGGTGTGCATGCGCATATGCTACATTAATTGTAGCTTAATTATATGTGTGTCATAGGACTATATATACTAAGTGTATTAATTAGACTTTATCAAAAGTAAAGTGCTGCAAGGATGAAAGATATATATTGTGACACTGCATGCGCAAGTGCCGTATGATATTGCAACACTGCAGTCTCTAAAATCATCCATCGCCCTCCCACTCATGAGATAGACTACTATCGTGGGACACAGGGATCCCATAATGGACTGTAATAGTGTTGTATAGAGCTGTTATATTGATTTCATGACTGTATATAAATGTATATAATTATACTGTATTGTTACCACTATTACTGTGTGTCTAACCTGGCCTGGCAGGCATGGTTTAGACCCACCAGGGGGGGGAGGGGGGTACTCCATACATTGGGATGGTAAGTATGACTGTCATATTTTTTAGGAGTTAAAACAGCCAGTCCAGTATTTTTAGGGGTTGTAAAAAGAAATCCTGCATTAAACGAAGAGCCTGGTATTGGACTGCTTGCAGTCCCATGTTTTAGCAAACATGCATACCGATAAGAAGTTAAGATAAAAGTCCTTTCGCAAACGTTCTATTACACTGTGCCTTTATTCACTGCATATCCTGTTCTGAGCACAACAAAAGGGGCATTAATTAGCACTGATCCACTAGCTACCCAGGGAAAAATTTCAGCTTTCAATTGGTATTTTTTAGGGAATTTTTAAAACCGAGAGGTATTTTTTAGGGTGGAAAATGTTTATCCCTTGGTATTTTTAAGGTTTCTGGGACTTTTCCAATGGTCTAATCCCTACCCTTTTGACCCCAGAGTACCCCCCGGGGGTACCCCGGTGTAGACCAAGTGTGATATTATTGATTAATATATTAAGTTTTCTTATACCAATCTTTGTCGGAGAATAGATAGATAGATAGATTGACAGACAGACAGACAGACAGACAGACAGACGGACAGATGGATGGATAGATGGATTAATTGATGGATTTATTTAAATCCTTTGCAACCAAATGGGCAGGATTATGGACTGTACAAGTGAATATAAATACAAATACAAAGCTAAAAATTTACAAATGGATAAAAACTATAAACAATTCAAGATTTATAAAACGGCTGTGTTATACATGATAAAACTATTTTTCAGTCTATTTGTTCTGCATAAGGGTTGAATAAAAATGCACTTCGTTCTTAGGGTTAATTTATTTTCATTGCGCGCTGGCAAAAGGCCATGTAGATTGTAATTGTCTTTTATCTCACTAAAAAGGCATTCTGTTAGTACGTAGTTTGCATTGTTTATAAAGCATGCTGATGTTGCACATTTCAAGAGTCAGCTCTTGGTAGCTGAAGTCCAGTAAAATTATCCTCAGGGCATGGAGGTATAGAAATAATCTGATATAATTATTACAAATTCAAAGAAAAATTGTTACCAATGTGATTCTGAGCATGTGCAGTATAGAAATAGAATGTTCCAGTCGACTCAGCCATATAAATGAGTAGCAGTTCTGTTGGGCTGCCATCTAACCTTGCTGTGTTAATTAAAGACTATCATCTGCTTAACACTACAGAAAAAAGATAGGTGCTGGCCCTATGAGCCACTTAGGCACGAGAAAGGATTAAGCTAAGCTTAGTAAGTAATGTAATTTTAATGTATTAAAAAATAGCTGTGCCTGCAGTTTATAAAAGTTACTATAATAGTGTTTGTTAGAGGTGTAGAGCTGGTATGTCATCAGCTGCAGGGTGCTGTAACCAGTCTAGCCATCTAAATCTGTTGAGACACTTAATGCCTCAGTAATGTTTCTAATTTTGCTTTGTTTTATCAAAAAAGGAAAATATTTTGAAATCTAAGATTGCAGGAAATGCATTTTTTTCTATCAGTGCAATCAAAACTTTGTCAATTTTTTCATTGTCAATTTCTGTTAATTCTCTGCAGCAAAATTATTGGTGGGACTAAAGTCCACCCAGCACTTAATGTATGAGCTATATGGCTCCGCTGTTCCTGACACTACACCCATCTGACATTTAGAGTCTGTTTTGTTTAAGACATACAAAACAACAGCATCTTTTAAATCTTTACATAGAGATTTACCCTTTCTTATCAAGAAAAACTTATGCATGCACCTCATTTGCGCCTCAAAAATACGGGTAATTCCATCCCCTCTATACTACTATATTGTAACATGAATGCATGGTGTATAGTTGCCAGTGTGTGTCAGAGGTGTAGAGCTAGTGTAACATGAATGCATGGAGTTTAGTTGCTAGTTTGTGTCAGAGGTGTTGTCAGCTAGTGTACCATGAATGCATGGCATATAGTTGGCAGTGTGTGTCAGAGGTGTAGAGCTAGTGTAACATGAATACATGGAAGATAGTGGCAGTGTGTGTCAGAGGTTGAGAGCCAGCATAACATGAATGCATGGAGAATAGTTGCCAGTGTGTGTCAGAGGTGTGTAGAGCTAGAATAACATGAATGCATGGTGTACAGTTGCCAGTGAGTGTCTGAGGTGTAGAGCTAGCGTAACATGGATGCATGGTGTATAGTTGCCAGTGAGTGTCTGAGGTGTCTGAGCTTAAAATAGCAGGTCATTTGTTTTATGGCTGCGGAGTGTAGTAATTGTAATGTAATTGGCAGTTATTTTTTTGTGTGACATCCAGGCCTAAACAATTTTTGTAGTTTTTTCTGTCAATACGATTTACACTTACATGGCTTGTACAGTAGTTGTTTGATATGGTTCAGTGACATAACATGAATGCATAGAAAATAGTTGCCAGTGTGTGTCAGAGGTGTGTAGAGCTAGTATAACATGAATGCATGGTGTACAGTTGCCAGTGAGTGT